>PVKM010043213.1:0-12588 GCA_004027735.1 Carollia perspicillata
GTACTAGGTTCACCTTGCCCACTGCCAGGGGAAGACATCTCTCAGTGCCAGAGATTGGTGAAAAGGAAAGGGATTATTTATTTAAAAAGTTATATAAACTTAAGAGTAATGACTTAATGTCTTCATTGAGATCCCAAAGTCCTTTAGAATATCCACAAACTCACAGTCATTCCTTATCCCTCTGCCCAGTCTGGGGTACTGTATCTCAAAAAAAGAAATAGAAGTCCATGGTTCTTCTCTGTCCAAGCCAAGTGATCCCCAAAAGAAGCCGCATGGTTGCCATGCCTGGGTTTAAATCCTGGCACCAATCTTCCTCTGCCACGCCATTTCCAGCTCCTCCCACAATTGACCACAGCTGCCAGCATTCTCGTATTTTTCCAGCTTTACTGGACTGCCATAGTAAGTCCGGGGAGGTGTGGCCCTGTGGTGTAGAGCCAATCATCTCCAAGCTCTAATGTAGGCTCTGTAACCAGGAGGAGTTGCCTCCCAGTTACATCTTGGGTGGAAGTCACTCCCATCCCCCTGGCTGAAAGCATGGCTGCAACTGTTTAACATATCTATGAAACCAGTTAAAGGTTATAGATATGTTAAATGACCATTCTAGAGGTTCCCTGCAAAACTGTTGCTATTCAAAACAACTGTTCACGACCCTGCTCCACGCATCCCATCCCCCAGCTCAGACTTGTGGGGGTGAGGACATCCTATATATATTTTTTTCCTAATATTTCCTGGACATTGAGTTCTGGACCCCATTACAAATCCCTACTTGGGGCTCCCCCTTGGCTGCACCCTGTTACAGTGAGATCATGGCATTGACATGCCTGTGAGCATTGAAGTCAGAGAAATCAAGGAGTCCAAGACATGCATCCTAGAGCTTAAATGGGGGCTGGAACAGATTCTATTTTGTTTATTTATTTATTTAATTGTTTAATTGTATTTTTCCCCCTTACCATTTATCCTCCCTATACACTCTTCCACCTCCACCCATCTCCCTCTCCCAGATTTTAAAGTTGGGAATTTTAGAGGCAGAAACAGTGAGGGAAACCCTGAGAGGGCACAAGCTTACCTCATGCCCCAAGAAACACTTTGAGGAAGATTGAAGAAACAGAGGAGAGGACACAGAATGAAGAACCTAAGGGACTTCAACTTGACAGTTAGACAGAGGAGAGGCCCAGAAAGGGACTGTGGGAACTGAGACAGAGAGGCAGGAGGGAATTGGGAAGACGTGGTGTTATGGAGCAAAGGCGAAAGGACTGGGAAGGGAGTAACGGTCAATGTGTTGAAAGTTGCCAAGAGGTCAAGAGAGATGAGGATTGAAAAGTGTTTGGTGGATTTAACCTAAGAACTCTAAAATTACTCATATCCCCAGGCCCAGAAATTCTACTCTAGGAATATGTCCTCTTAAAAGAAACCAAGGAGGGGTGAAAGGTTAATGTAAAAGTGTTTGTTATTGCTTTGTGTGTAATTGAAAAGCAATTGAAAAGCAATTGAAAAACTAAATGTTCAACCTCGGAAGTTCTCTTAAATCATTTTAGGTAGCAATCAAAGTCCTGTTTTTGAAAACTATTTGATGGTATGTAAAATAGATATAAATGCACTAAAATATTAATGGTAGTATCTCTGAGTATTGAGGTTTAAATGATTTTGCCTTTTCTCTTTTATGCTTTTCTGTGATTTCTAAAATTTTCCATAGTGAGCATATCTAACTTTATAGTTGAAGAAAAACAGTATTTAGATAGTTGTTTTTTTTTTTTTTTAAGTGGCTAGGGGATATACTTTTGCTGACTGGGCACAATAAGCTTTAATTAGGTTCTTTCTGGCAGGATAGAAACAGAAATCTAAGCCGCAGAGAACAAAACTGAGTCAAAGAAATGACTGTCAGTTTATATGGCCCATCATTTCTGATGCTTAACTCCAAGGGAAGGACAGCTGGAACCCTTGCTGGCGTTTCTGCTCTGCCAACCCTGCTCCATTCCCCTCCTTTGTCTTCTGTCTATGTGGAGAGTATTTGCCCGTCGTGCAGCAGGGTGACACAGGACCAGCTTCACACCTCGCCAACTCTCCCTTGTAACTGAAATCTCCACGTATTTACCACTGTTTCCAAACACCAACAAGAGCACTCTTTGGGTAGCCCAAATACAGCAGCCTGAGTGAGCAAAATTATTACCGGTCAAAGTTGGCGTTCGAAAAGTACAACAGAAAGGGTTCCAGGACGGGGGCAGGCGAGTGGGAAATGAGAAATGTTCTCCTATATTGTTACAGCATAATGATGAATTGCTTTTGCTTTTCCAAAACCAGGCTCAAGCTCCTCTGTTCACCTCTATTATCTGCTACTGGTCTCCAAAGGCGTATTACCATATTAATTCATTGTGTTACACAATTTGGTCAACTGAATGAGCTTACCTTATGCCCTCTTAATGGCATTGGCTTTTAATGTTGGTTTCGTGGGACACATTTAACAAAACAGATGCGTCAAGGAAATGTATTTAAACTTAATTTGGTTTTAAAATGACTAGTGGTCTCTTTAATGAGCCAGGTACCAAAAAAGGAAAAAAAAAAAAACCAAGAAAAGAAAAGGGAAAAGTGTTGCAGGCAACACACTGTGATAAGTGTAGAGTCCAAACACCGAAGTGTCCCCAGTATTCAGGGTGATCAGATGTGTCCTGGAAAGAACATCATGCACTACAAATGTGTCATTACTAGATCTGACGCTTAATCCTTTTTTTGTGTGTGTGTGTGTGGGAAGGGTATGACACTGATTACTTAGAGGAGTTGGCCTGCGTGTGAGTGAGGCTGAAATTTAACTGCATGTCATAAACACTGCCATCTCACTGCCTTAGTGAGACAGCCTGCAGAAAGAAGTGTGGCATGAATGCCAAACGCCTCCTGGCATTACTCCATACTCGCACTTTGCATCTCATGGTACAGGAGAAATATGGGTTAGAGCCCCATATACTTAGGTTGGAATTCCCATGTCCTCACTTTACCAGCTGAAAGATCATGGGAGGCTCAATTCACCTATCTGGGCTTCAGCTTTCTTGTCTGTAAAATGGGACAATAACACTTCAATCTAGAGTTGGAAAGTCTAACAATAATATCAGGACAGAGACTGGGTAGAATTTAATGATGTACATTTATACCTCTCTCCAAGTAATCCACACAGCACTGAGGCACATGTTGGGGTGCTCGTTCTGATCCCCCACAGGGTCCAGAAGAAACTGTCACCTCAGGTTGCCTCTGGGAAGGAGGGCATGGCAATTACGGGACAAGAGAAGGAAGAAAAATAACTTTCCACTCTACATCTTTAGTTCCTTTTGAATTTTATATTTGTGCATATATTACCTATTCAAAATAATAAGTTTAATTTAACTGTAAAAATTCTGACTCAAAAAATCCCCCAAACAAATGGTCTCTTCTACTAGGGATCTCTTCCTTCCTCTCAGAGCAGGCAGAGTGGTCTCTTGTTTTGGACCTGTAATTTCTGTCTGTGGGATCTCTCTTGTACTAATGAAGCATTTAAAATTGTAAGTGTTAATTGTGAGGGTGGGGGTTCATTTAGTATAATCTGGATGAAGTTCAGCGTGGATAGTGTCACTCGTGCTGGACACCACGGACAAACGACAAGTGGGCAGTGGTGGGGGGGGAGGAGGGTTTTCAGCAGGAAGTGGCAGGGAGGGCAGCTACTGTGCTTCCCCAGCACAGCCGGCACCTGGGCTCCCTCCGAAGGCCCTATGGAGTTACAGTGCAGCCGAGGCCACTCTGGAGTGGCCACTCCAGAGTTCCTTCTTGGGAAAAAATTACTTTCATTCCTTTCCTGAACAATGTTTGTAGCCAGGGAAATACCCTGGTAACCTGCATCAAGGATGAAAGGTGGTGCTCTAAGGACATAGATTGGAAGGAGACCACAATGAAATAGCTAACCGCTCTGCATGGAAAATGAATAGGAGTTTGGAAATAGGAAAGGGTAGAGGAGGAGCTGGGAGGGAACAAAGGAGCCCTAGATCTAGGTGCTGTTGTAGACTGAATCTTCAAGGGGAAAGTGGCCAGTGAGCAGTCCTTGGTGCCGGGGTGATTGGGGGGACTCTTGAGAACAGGAATATCTGTTGCTGTATTTTGAAGTGATTTTCTGTGAATTAAATGCTATTTGTTTCCCCAAGTGTTCAGTAAAATGGGCTGCCACACACCAAATGCCTTATGCCAGCAGGCTTTGGGGAAGTCCAGGAGAAGGCCTGGGCTTCAGTGCTTGACTGGTGAGGGTGGGAGGTCCACGCAGCAGCGGGGGACTGTGAGGGAGGATCCAGGTGCAGCAGGCACTCATGGCCAAAGAGAGAGGGTGAAGACAGCCTTGCAGAGCCCCAGGGAGCTGTGGAGAGTGTCAGACTCTGCAAGAGAGGTGGTAGGAGACTTGTGACAATGTTATACAGATTTTGAAGGATAGGATGATCCCAGCTGCACGACTTACAATGTGCAAACTTCCAGGTGTAAAAGAAAAGGAATGTTCAGTCATCTGGAAGCCTGTTTGAGATTTGCAGGCATCTATAAATAACCAAACTAGTGATGGCATTTTCCATTACCCATGACAACATCAAGCATTGTAGGGGAACAGCCCAGAATCATGTCACTGCCTCTGGCTACACTTCACCCAACAGAGAATTCCTTGACATTCTCCATCTTTGACATCTAGTAAACAAACCATTGTGGGAAATAAGAATACATTTGTTCAGAATCGGTTCTTGCTATTGGCCTACTGTTTCTTTCATAGACTATGACACCATGTTGAGATCCTTACTTACTAATGAGTTTACTTACATTATTCTTTGTAGAGCTTTACAAAGTAGACACTAGCATCTGCCTACACATTTTGCTAAATTTAATATTCAGATGCTAAATGTAGTATGAAATAAAAAATCAATATAAAATTATGTTTTAAGCTCTTCCTTGCTTTCTCTATATTTCCCCAGAGTCTATTACAAGGCCTTGATACAACTACAGTCTGTAAATGCCAGCCCTACCCCCACTTTCAACAATGCCATTCATCCAAGAATCCCAGAGCGTTTTTTAATAACGGGCTCATTAATCCTCATAACGCTCCTTCATCTGACACATGTAACTCTCGCCACATGATATGTTGGTACTTACTCTAGATTTAATTTAACAGATTTTCCCCCCGTTGTGGGTAGTCATTTACATTGACCTCGTTTGAGTTGAGTTATCACTCAGATTTGAGCAAGTCTGAATGGCCTTATCTCAAAATGACATCTTCTGGCAGATAGAAGAAAACCATCTGAAGAAGTAATTATTATTTTTTTTAAGGAGAGGTTTTCAGCAACAAATAGCCCTATAAATAAGCAACTGCATCTTAATCATAGGTTAAGAAAGTGAGATATTCTGTCATCTTATAAAAATATGAAATTGAATAAATTTTAGAATTCTTAGGAGGGAGATAACCAAGGCTTAGCTGTGACAGAAGCTTCTGGGTAGCAAGAGCTTAACCTCTTGCCTCATCAAAGAAGTTCATTTTTCGCATTTCCACTTTTTTAAACATGGCCTATTGGATCTCTGTATTTTCTGTGGTCAGAAATCAACCTAGTTTTCTGGAGTGAAAGTCCAGCAGTAGGAGAACTCCAGGCCAGGGAGGAGTGAGGTCAGGTGTCCAAGAAAGTGTGGCTAGTAGAATGGGTGTTGGAGGTGGGCTGTGCTATCTATTGATTCGAACAAGCAGACAAGACAAGTCCATGGAAGAAACGCATGTGAACCAGAGTTGCTGGGAAAATGGGAGAGTAGAGTCTGAGATTGACAAGGAGGTAGCGCTTTGCTGGGGGAACTTTGGGCAAAGGTTCATGCGCAGTGCCCTTTTGGGATGTTGCCCACCCCATGGTCATTCCTCCATCACTTTCAAAGGCACGGCCAGACATCTGAACCAGGCATCTCAAGCTGACTTCACCCCGTAGCTTCAGCTGTCACCCCTCTGTGCATGACTCTCACAGCTCTCATATCAGTCTTTATCCCCTGGAGCAGCGATTCTCAACCGTATCCGACCCGATGCCCTTTCCTAACAGATGTTTTGTGATTTCCTTTTTATTATCATGAAGTTCATATATAACATAAATAACCTATACACACAATTAAAAATAAAGTGCCTCAGCTGTCCTATTAAAAAATAAGGAAATTATTAATACAATGTGTATTTCAGTATTCAAATCCTTGGGCACAAATATACCAGGAGACAAAATGAAGTGTTAGATGCTTCCCTTCTAATTTAAGAAGTAATAATAATACAAATAATACAGAGGTGATACAACTGGAAAGCCAGGAAATAACAGGTGTACTGTAGCAGCAACTCTGATATCATAACTCGTGTTGCCATTGGCGGTGTGGCTTTGTGAAATGGTAAATAGTTCTTGGTCAAGTTTTAAACCAAGCAACATACAATTTACCATTGACTTACATGGCAGCTGCATTCCAGAAAGTTGGTATATAGTCAGGGATACAAAAACAGTTTGCATTTATACATAAAATAAAGTTAGGTTCTGGGCTTAGAGAATTGAATTTTTTCCTACATCAGTGGATTTGTCTCAGAATCCTTTTATACTCTTAAAAATTATTGAGGACCTCAAGAAACTTTGTTCATGTGGGTTATTTGATGTTGATACTTACTGCATTAGAAGTTAAAAATGGAGAAATTTTAATAACATTTATTATTTATTTAAAAATAATCTCATTACATTGACATAAATAGTGTTTTTGTTAAAATCACTATATCTTCTGAAACAAAGGATAATTTGTTGGGAAGAATGGGATTGTTCGACAGCTTTTCAAGTCTTTGTAACGTCTGGCTTAACCACAGACAGCTAGATTCTCATATTTGCTTCTGTAGTCCATCTCTAGTGATGTGGTATTTTGCTTGAAGTGTTTGGGAAAATCTAGCCTTACCTAGATATATAGTTGGGAAAGGCAGCAGTGTTACAATAGACTTCATCATAGATATTGTTTTCTGATAAGACACAAAACTCAACAAAGTGATAGTTTCTTAAGGGCTAGTTACAGTGTAGGATCTGAAATTATATCGGCGAATATTTTGTACTCTGTTTCATGAAACCCCGTTGATCTACCTTGACCTTCATGTGAACTTCAGTGTGTGACTTCGCAGCATCATGCACTGGCCATTGTAAAGTATTGGCTCACTGAGTTATACAGATCTTTCAAATGTTGACATATTTCATCATATGATATCAATAAATTACACTTATTAATACTGTCACTAGCCTCTTCAGAAAGATCTTTAAGTGACAGAAAGCTGTGAAGCCCGTGGTGGTGGGTGCACATTTTCCACAATCTAATTCTTGTTCGAATGTTTCAATTTTATCCTTGGCATCATGTACTTTTTAAAGTTGTTTCTTGGAAATGAGAAAAAGTGTTCATTTTTGAGAAACTGGTCTGCAAGGTACCCATAGTTTGTTTGGCCACTATTTTTTTTCAAGTAAAAATGGTAATTAATGGAAAAACATGGGTGGCTCAGCTTGAAATTCAAACAAAATTGTATTTTGGTATGTAGCCTTTTGTCAGACAAACAGTAAAAAGGTGTATACTCAACGTTGATATTTAATGAAGTTAATAAATGTTTATGTTTTATCAAGGGCATTCTTAAGAGCAAATGGAGGGTCCTGTTGTTTCTGTCTGTTTAACTAGGAGAGCCAGCAGTGAAGAATGTAGTGATAACTGGTCCTGTCCAGTTCGGTGCCACTGCCTTGACCAGTGCGAGGCACCAACATTTTTACCCACTGTTTCTTTTCGTCTCGTTGTTGCAAATGTCAGCTCAATAAAAGAGGCAAATAATATGATGGTATCACTCTGAAAATGTTTTTGACCTTGATTCTCCCTCAAAGGGTCTCAGGAACATCCAGGGGCTCCCAGACCATGCTTTGAGAACTGACGACCTACTTGGATATCTGTGAGTACATGTGAAAGTCACACAGCACAATCCATTGCTGTGTGTGTACAGTACACATGCCACATAACACGGTGTCTCTGGCTCCTGCCCTCTAATATCAGTGGTGCCTTCCCAACATTTTGAGAACCAGAAAGGCCTGCAGATTTCCATACCCACCAGGGGCTACAGTGACCCTTTGAGAACAACTACTAGACCCCTAATAGTCTCGATCTGTGCTGGCAGCTTGGCCAGGAATACCAGCCTGCCCTCAGCATGTGCAAACCAGACTCATCATCTCCCGATAGAGGCAAAACACGTTCGAGCTTCGGAAAGGCCTGGAGGGTTCACTTAGGTCTCTCCTGTACAAATAAAGACAGGCTAGAAAAGAGAAATGACTTCAACGTCTTAATAAGTATTAAAGTAAATATTATTGAGTAACGGTCCATTCCATTATACTTCAGGCATTTTATACATTTTGTCATTTAATTCCCAGCTTTGTTTTACAAGGCCTGAAGAGATAAAGCTTCTTCAAACTGGCTCCCCAGAAGGGAGAGAGAATATAGTGACGTGAGGGGAGAGTCTGCTTGAGACACAGTAAAAATAAATGGGAAAACGAGCATGTGGACAATGGCATTTTCTCTGGGGAAACAAATACAACAGGAGAAAGATACATTGAGTTTAATGTAGCAAGCATTTACGGGTCCATGGCGAGGCCTGGCTTTGTGGTTAAAAATGCAGATTGCCAGGTCCCACTTTTTGAGAAGAAAGGTTAGTGCACAGTTTTCCAAACAAAGAGGATCAGCTGGTGACGTTTGCTAACCTGATCAAGTCCTGTTCCCTGGGAGTTCTGAGTCAGGATGTCTCAGTCCTGTGGGAGAGTCTGAATCTCACCATCACCGGTGGTTCTGAATTTCTAAGCCCTGTGGCCACTTCGAGACACTGTAGACCAACTTCATTCATTTATAGACCATTTGGTTTCCTCTTTTCAATTGTTTCCTTACCTCTGACTAAATCATTTCATGTATGTAGACATGATTAATAACATCTTCTAGAAAAATCCAGAGATGGCTACACCCAAAGATGTGAAGGGCTTGGTAGAATGCTGGGATCAATGTAATCCCCTCCTGGCCTCACTTCTGAAAGCTTTAAAAAAAAATCTTTAAAACAGCCCTTCAGAAAGAATTCTGTTAAGGCCTGCAGGGAAGCAGGAGGCCCTTGTTCCAATCTGCCTGGAGCAGCAGTCAGAACCCAGTCTGGCCCTCAGCTCTGGTTACGGGACAATGTGTTTTTAAGAATGTGTGGGATTTATAGCTTGAAAAATGCAAGAAAATCAGGAATTTAAATCCCCCCTGATTTATACCCAGCTTGTCAAAGGCTCTAGAGCCCAAGGCATGCTAAGTGTCTCAGCTCACCTCTAGGGGTGAGCTACATTCTGCTTTTCAGATGATTGCTATTAGCAGTGGTCACCCCCCAAAGCTGTAGTGTCTGTCTCTCAACAGTAACCTTGACGCTTGGTCCCTTCCTGCTTTGTGAGGTGTTATAAATTCCATGATTTCAAAAAATATATAATAGGAACATTCTCTGACTCTTTTAGCCAACATTTCTGAGACGGGTCGCCTGGGAGACGGAGAGTTAAGCATCCTTTATCTCTGCTCACATATCTGAGGTGCTTTCCTGTTGAATGCTGAAAGCAGGCAGTGTCTTCACTGAAGGATAATTCTTTACCCCAGAAGAGACAAATGCACGCACACTCATTTGTTGTCTGCATTTGTGGTTGCTCATTATGGATCCGAGAGCATTTGGTGCAAAAATCTGGGCCCTCCCCCAACACAGTTACTGTAAATGGTTTAAATCAATCCCTTTTATGCAGCATCGGGTACAGGAAACACACCACATAGTGAGTAAATATGCCATTTAAATTCTTCTCAGGAAAAGGTTAAAAGAGAAGCGGGGGGAGGAGCAGGGGCAGCCAAGACTGACGAGGTAGCTGTATTCAAATATTATTGATAGGTTTCTAAGATACATGTCTCTTTTTCCAAAGCAAACGCATTCATGGCTGAGAAAGGAAACACACAGGGAAAATGTTAGCCCTGTGCTGGTGAGCTCATGAGAAATGCCAAGAGAGTTGTTTGTGCCCAGCCGCAAATATCAGGGTTTCTTTATTGTTGAGCTTTGATGCTCGGAATCAGGCAGAACGTTTCCATGACAACTAATAGACGTGATGTTTATTTACTGAGTTGCAGGGAATGACAGTGTCAGCAACTGACATTTTCGTTTCTTTTGCCTCTTTTTCTCCCCAGGAAAGATTTGTTTTAGTCGATGAAAATGGCAACAGCATCTTCCATTTTATTTGTCAGAGTTTCTACGGCAAAAGCAAACAGCAGTTTAATTTGATTCAGTTATTTCACGAAGCATCCTTTAAAGGCCCGTTGCTTTATGGGCTTTGGAGAGCGCTTACAGTGGGCAGTTGCCAGTGAGATGATTTGCAAAGTGAAAAGCAAATTTCAGGTTTTATTCACTTAAAAATCTTAACAACTGCATTCCAGGCTGTCTAAATGGATGTGGGTCTCATTAACTTCTTCTAAATTTCACATGACCTTGTTTATACTGCCACGGATGTATTCTAAAGGGTCTATTAAGACTTGTAACAAGACTACAACCTCAGCAGACAGGGAGATGGCACTGCAGGGTGGGCAGGGACAATTCCTCACTGGTTATAAATAATGACATGGTACTCGGTTTATCTGCCTGTGGCTTGTCTGCCCTCTAAATTACCTGCGGTCAATTTTTAATGCTGAACTGGCTTCCTCTTACTATCCAGCTGGTGTGTGCTCAAGGGATCTGAACCAATGTTAGCACTGGCTTTAAGAAAACACAATTAGCAAAGCAAGCTGCTGCAAAGCAAATTGCTGTTGGGGAGGGGGGTGGGGGAGTTGGGGGTGTGGAGTGGATATTCACGATGCATGCCAAAGCAGAAAACTGGGTTTTTTCTTAATCTCTGTTTTGTATTATCTGTGCCGCTGCTCTTATTAATTCGAACAACTGAAACTTGAGACACAGTTAGCTTTTGAGACAAGATCTCCAAGTGCTTAGGAAACAAAGTCAATATGTGACTATTGCCTGAAACACCCTTCCCTGACTTCCTATGTCTCAGGTGGAAACGAACTTCATTACT
Organism: Carollia perspicillata; assembly: GCA_004027735.1. Classification (NCBI taxonomy): domain Eukaryota; kingdom Metazoa; phylum Chordata; class Mammalia; order Chiroptera; family Phyllostomidae; genus Carollia; species Carollia perspicillata. Next base: position 11,106 of record PVKM010043213.1, read on the forward strand.
TAGTTATGTCATTTGTTGCAGGCATGTTGGTCGCAGTAGAGTGTAAGCAGCTTGAAAGCAGGGATTGTGCCTCACTCATCTCTCTCTATAGCACCCAGCACAGTTTCTGGCACAGCTGCCACTCAGGAAACCTCTGGGGAATAAACAGTGAATGAGTGAGTCATCATAACCCAGCTCCTGGATAGAACCAGGCGTCCTGTCCTGTGATTGGATTGCCATTCCAGCATCCCGTCTCATGGTATCGTCTGTCCCTAGCTCTGTGGAATGAACGCATCCTTGCCCACTTAAGGATGAGAGAGTCAACATTTCTCAAGAAGATGGTCTTTTTTGCACACACATCCAGAAACTAATACAACAGAAAAGTAACAAAGGAAAGGAACAGATTCTGAGAGTCATGTCTAGCTACAAGGAGACTGTGGAAGACACGGAATAGCAGTGAAGACCTGGAGCACGGGCTTTCTGTCTCCAGCTAGACAACATCTCTGGGTCTCAATAACCTCACATCTAAGGTGAGGCGTGTGAGCCAGATCACCTTTTCCCTAATGGTGTTCTAATGGACACCATTGTCTACTCTACAATATGTTAATAGCTCTTCTGGATCAACTAACAATCAACCAATCAACTCTGTGTAAAGCTAAATTAAACAGGAGTACTCAGAGTCCCATGAGGAAGCATACACCAAGTCTGAATTTTGTGTCCCTCCCAAAATTCTTGTTGTTGAAATCTAATCCCTAAAGGGTTGGTATTTGGTGGTGGGGCCTTTGAGAGGTACTGACCTCATGAGAGTGGAGCCCTCATGAATAGGGTTAGTGCCATTATGAAAGGGACCCAAGCACTCCCTTGTCATTTCTGTCATGTGGGGACACAGAGGAAAGATGGGCATCTGTGAACCAGAAAGTGGGCTCTCACCAGACACCAGATCTTCCAGTGCCTTGATCTTGGACTTCGCAGGCTCCGGAACCGTGAGCTATAAATTTCTGTTGTTTATCGGCTCTCTCGTCTATGGTATTCTTGATATAGCAGCTTGAACAGATGAAGACAGTGATTCCTGGGCTCTCTCATGTTGTTTCAGTGGGATACTTGTACTTGACTTCTCTGTGGCAGATTTCATGATCTGGCCTTTGTAGTGGCCTAAATTACAAGGTCTTCATATAATGAGGAAGACACAGAATCCCCATTGGAAAACGGGCAACACGATAGAATTTTCAAGAAAGCTCTAGTAATCCTACATTTCTCCTACTTTCTTGCATTTACTATATTTTAAATTGCTCCAGATGGATCCTAACCATAGCTGGTCTCCCACTTAATAGCACTGAGGTCTGGTGAGCACTGTGGAATTCTGTCTATCCCCACCGTGGAAATAACACTGGTTTTATGTTTCCATATGACAACATCAGCAGGTTCTGGTTAAGTCTAATTGCTGTCCCCTAAGCAGCACCTGTTCATTGTTCTTTTATAGTGCTCATGGGCATTCTTCTGTGGC
>PVKM010043214.1:0-12581 GCA_004027735.1 Carollia perspicillata
GTAACTGGGATGCCTGCTAAAGCTGATTGGCAGGGTGGTTTTTGCCTCTGTCAGAAAACAGACTTTAGAGTCTGTCATTTCTTAACAATGTGATCTTGGCAAAGTTGTCTAACCTATACAAAGTCCAAATTCCTCCTATGGAATTACAACTCCATAGAATTATGCAGATTATATGAGCGATTACATCTTAGTAAAAATCTTAGAAAAATCTTAGTATAGTGTTCCACATATAATAATAGTGTAACAAGTGGCAAGATGGTATTTGTTAGTTGCAAAAACCAAAAATGTTTAATAGTTATATTCCCTATAGCTGTTTTAATCAGATTTTCCTGCACTTTTCAAAAAAAAGTATGTATCCTTATTTAACACATTATTTAACACATATTTATCTCATTAAAGTCTTCAAATTGTTCCCTTGTCAGTTTTAACAAGTAGTCCCTATAAATGAAGAGCTAGACTGAAAAAAACTTTAAGTACTTGTAGATTTTGGAGCTTACTCCTAGATAACTAAAGCAGCATGAAATATTTTAAAAATATTTTTGTAAAAACTTATTCCATATAGAATACTCAGTTTCATACTTTGGTCTGGTGTTCATTGGGCACATTAGGAAAAATTATATTAAGAGGAGCTTTATTTAGAAATGAGGCATGATAGTACAATAGGGGACCCTCAAATCCCAGGAATTTATTTATAAAAATTGTATATTTATTCTTGAATGTTTAAACTTCAGTCACCTTCAAAGTACTCTTCCTTTGATACAATACACCTACTGAGACATCTTTTTCCACTGCTCAAAACCATTTTTGAACTCATTGATTCTGATGCCTTTTAGTGTTTCTGCTGTTTTTTGTTTCACCTCTTCCACATTGGAAAAATCTTTCCCTTTGGGGACTTTTTCTCATTGAGGAAATAACCAACATGTCACTCAGGATGAGACTGGGCAAATAGGGAGTGTGGGGCATGGGAATTATGATGTTTTTGTTCAAAAACTGCTGAACACTCGGTGTAGTGTGGGCAGGTGTGCTTGTAAATCATCCACCATGAAATGGGCAAAGGCGATGAAAGAGTCTTCAAATAAAATTCACTGATGCCAAAAGCAGCCTCTCACAACAATGCCAGCTGGTACACTGATACAGACGGTTTCTACAACACTCACCTAGTGTGGGAAGACTGTAGTGCAAGGGGCCCACCCTCCAGAGGATAACTCCATTTTTCTTGGGGGGTTCCCTCTTTTACAGGGTCTGGCAGATGTAAGGCCTGCTTTAGTGTGGATGGTAGGGTAATAATATGGGCGTAATAATTTATAGTTTTAATTTGAGCATTTCATCTAAAATGTCACATGATGTGCTCCATGTGATATTGTTACGTTACAGAATTACATGACTATGATTTTGTAATAAAAGATTTTGTAATAAAATAGGGGCACTAATTATGCCAGACTCTATATGTTTATATGAGTATACTTGTGTGGTAGGCAAAATTAACAGCCTTCAAAGATGTCCATATCCTAGTGTTTCAATAGAAATATGTGTATACATTTCAATTTATATATATTTATATATAAATGCGTGTATATATACACAGTGTACATAGGTGTATATACATTAAATGAATTAATTATATATACAAATATATGCTGCTCTTACATATTGGGTTGGCCAAACAGTCCAATTAGTTTTTTCCATAAAATAAAAGACACATTTTTCAGTTTCACTAATAACTTGATTGATTTGGATATTTTGAGTATGTTGGGTATCTCCTGTGTGGTATAATGTTGATTTGATCTCAGGTAATGGCTCAATTTGATCTCTACCAACTGGTCTACCTGATGGTGGAGCATCGTCCAGCAAGAAATCTCCAGCGTGAAACTTTGCCCACCACTTTCGACACATTTGATCAGTCACAGCACCTTCTCCATACACTGCAAATCTATTTTTGTTTCATTTGCATTTACCTTTCTTGAAGTAATAAAGCATATTGTGATGAAAATGTTGTATATTTTCTTGTATATTCAATATTTAAATGGCTATATAAAAATTCACCAATTATGATGTTTTTTTTTTAAAAAATGCACACTTCTATGACAGCTCACAATACAATCTAACAAAATCGTTTCTAATAAGTTCAAGACAACTAAATAGTACTAAGGCCATCTTTAGTATGGAAAAAAAATCAACTTTTTGGCCAACCCAATATTATATATACATATATGTGTATGTATAAATATATTCTATTTGAACACTTTTCTCAAAAATGAATCAGAATGTTTGTATTTCTTCATACATGATTGTTGTGAATATCGCATGCATATTTAATTTGAACTGACTGATATTCAAATGATATACTATATGAACAATGCACAAAGCTTACTATAGTGTAATTTCTTTACCCTTCTTCCCTACTTTGTGAGATTATTATTTTATATTTTATGTATCTTATTAACATATTATATATTGTATTTTTGCCCTGAATAGTCCAATGTATCTCAATTTTAAATGGTCTTTTATATAATCCTTTTGCTTCTTTTTATTCCTGCTGAATATTTGGGGTACAGGCAGATAATATTTTGCTTTAGCCCAAAACTCTTATTGAACCATTTTTATATTGCTGGTCTGATGGATATGAATGATAAAAAAACAAACCAAAAAACAAAAACAAAAACCAGAAAGCACCCAACGTTTATATTGTTTTAAATTTGAGACTAAGTCTCTGGCTACAGCCATGTGTGCTGTATCTACACCCACATGTTTTATCATTAATTAAATAATTTTAAGTCAGATTTACTTCTGTAGTTTTCTTTTTTTAAAGAAAGCAATGATCCATTTCTGACTTATACCAAAATAAATATATTAGATTAATTTAATTAATTAGTTCTTTGGAAATTAAATTTCTGAGACCCGAATCATTGACTGTGTTGTTTAAGTTGAGTATCTCCTAACATGCCAGCCCATTACAAGGTAAACAGCACAATGGTCTAGGTGAGAGAACAGTTTTCCATTTGCACTACTTATTTAAAGAACCAAAGAAAATCTCTAACCCTCTTTCACCCTGTTCTCTGGCCCATATAAAGTAGGTAATGATCCAGTCATTCTCTTTTGAAACTTTGTAAGGAAAGACTATAAAATTTTAAAGCCATTAGAAAATTCAAATATTAAATCTCATCAGTAAAACCCTGATTAGGGTGTATGTGCATGTGTGTGTGTGTTGGTTACATGCTAATAAATAATTAGAAACTCTTACATTTAGGATGGCAGTGGAGTTATGTCAAAACTGACATAGTATTTCTATGTTAAATTGTTGGATTACTTAAGCAGAATTTGAAATGAATGGCAGTGAGTAACCTTATGAATGCTTCTCTGCTTCAGGGGATTTTATTAATATACACCAAAAAATTGAACAGTTAACCCTTCGACTGTGTTCTTATTTAGTATGGTGTCCCTTCTGAACAGTGATTTTACAAAAGTTCAATTTTCAGTTTTATTAGTGTATTGCAATTATTTCAAGCGGTAACAGTTCTGAATTAGTATATTGTATCCAGGTCTAGCTCTCTATTGCATAATAATTTCAAGGACAATTTAATAAACACCATCACAGCCTCCACAAATCTTGTTGAGATTTAATTGAATTGTACAATAATTTTATTAACTGTTCCTGTAGGGTATTTGCTTTTAATTGAAGGGATTAATTTTGTAATCATCAATGTTCACTTTTCTGGATTCATTCTCTTTAGAATGTATTACTGGGATAACTTCAGTCCAGTGACAGTGCTGTATGAATGGGTTTCTCAAAAGTTTGCTTTTATTTTAGTCAGCAGACTACCCCTGTGGTTAAGGGGCAGAAGGAGGAGAGAGTTGTGGGGACTATTTGCCATTTTAACCTAATATATAAAAAAATGTTCAAGATATTTGCTTCATGAAAAGTTACGGCGTTAGGTAGTGCACATTGAGGCAGACAGATTTCCTTTTGTATTATCTTTATTTCCAATGACCTGATTTCCTGGTCTGATTGTTGAGTCACCTTAAATATAGACTCTTAAGGAATGAGCTTGCCCCAGTTAAGGAGTATTACCGCATGCTTTTAATAGGCCTTAAGGAAACTATTTACCATGCCTGGATGTAGGGCGTGAGAGTGAGTGCTACAAGGACAAAAAGTGATACAGATTGATGTAGACACTGACAGAAAGTATGTTAAGAATAAAGGCACAAAGATAATCTCATGCCTCCCTGAAATGAAAGGTACCCTAACATTCTTGGAAAGAAAGCCATTATTCAAAGGAATTCTCTATACTGAATTCATTCATGGACCTTGTGAAAACAAATTTATTTATACTGTTGTGAGTTTTCACATATAATAAATTGCAAGAATTTTTATGATGATATAAGAATAGACATAAATATCAATTTTTTAAAAGATTTTATTTATTTATCTTTAGAGGGGAAGGGAAGGAGGGAGGGAGATAAATATCACTGTAAGGTTTCCTCTCGTGCGTCCCCTGCTGGGAACTGGCCTGCAACCCAGGCATGTGCCCTGGCTGGGAATCGAACCACGATCCTTTGGTCTGCAGGACCATGCTCAATCCACTGAGCTACACCAGCCAGGGCATAAATATCCATTTTGATGAATATACATTTTGTTATGATTTTTATGTGCACAACATATTCAATATCCTTCAGGAAAACACCATTTCTGTGATCAAAGAGATGACCAGTTAAAACAGTAACTTTTTAATTTATTTTATTGTTCAATTATAATTGACAGTAAATTCTTGTTAGTTTTAGGTGAATGGCATAAAGGCTAGGCATTTATATGACTTACCAAGTGATCCCCTGCTAAGTCCAGTACCCACCTGGCACTATACACAGTTACCATAGTATTACTGACAATACTCCCTCTGCTCCACTTTACATCCTCAGGATTGGTTCGTAACTGCCAGTTTGTACTGTCTAAGCCCTTCAGTTTTCCCCCCAGAATCTCAACACCTTCCCGTCTGGCAACCATCAGTTCATCCTCTGTGTCTAGGAGTTTGTTTCTGTTTGGTTTGTTCATTTATTTTGTTTTTTTATATTTCACATATATGTGAAATAATATGATATTCATCTTTTTCTGCCAGATGTACTTCACTTAGCACAATACCTCTAGAACCATCCATGTTGTTGCGCTTGTAAGATTTTATTCTTTTTTACCGCTGACTTCTATTCCTTTATAAACAGGGCAAGGTAAAAGTAGTTTTAGAACTATGACTATGTGAAACAAAGTTTATTCTTGTATTGTTATTTATTAATTATTGTATTATTTTCCATTTGAACAACTGTAGCAATACTTTTGCCTCACCTTGTATGAGCATGTACAAAGACATGCTTATTAATTTTAGAGTAGGAAGGACAAGAAATGTTTATCAGGTGTGTCCTACAAGTGCCGTACCCTCCCTCCACCCTGAGATCAAACCTGAACCCACAATGCTTTGGTGCATGGGATCGCACTCAGCCAACCGAGCCACCCAGCCAGAGCTGTGCCATCTGTTTTTTATCCAATTGTCTATCACCGAACACTTAGTTTTCTTTTATATCTTGGTCATTGTGAATAAGAATATAGGGGTACATATATCTTTTCAAATTAGTGTTTGGGTTTTTTTTTTCAGATAAATACCTGGAAATAGGATAGCTAAGTCATATGGTATTTCTAATTTTAAGTTTTTGTGGAAACCTCATACAGCTTTCCCCAGTGGCTGCACAAATTTGAAATCCCACCAACAAACAGTGCATAAGGGTTCCCATTTCTTCACATCCTGTCAACGCTTGTTTGTTGATTTATTGATGAGGCCATTCTGACAGGTGTGAAGTTATACCTTACTGAGCTTTTTTTTTGCAATTCTCTGGTGGTTAGTGATGTTGAAAATCTTTTCATATGTCTACTGGTTATCTGTATGTCCTCCCTGGAGAAATGTCTATTCAGGCATTCTGCCCATTTTTAAAATCATATTGTTTGTCTAGATTGTTTGTCTCTTTGGTATTAAGTTGTATAAGTTATCTGTATATTTTGGATATGGACTCCTTTGGGTGTATCATTGACAAATATCTTCTCCTACTCCATAGGCTGTCTTTCCATGTTATTGAAGATTTCCATTGCTGCACAAAAATGCCTCAGCTTGACGTTGTCCTGTTTATTTATTTGTAGTTCTGTTTGTTTATTTTTCTTTTGTTTCCCTTGTCCAAGAAAACATATCGAAAACAAATATTACTAAAAGCAAGGTCAGAGAATTTACTGCCTATGTTTTCTTCTAGAAGTTTTATAGTTTCAAGTCTTACATTTATTTAGGTCTTTAGTGTATTGAGTTTATTTTTGTACCTTGGATAACAATATGATCAATATTTTTTTTGCAGATATGTGTCCAGTTTTCCCAACACCACTTATTGAAGACATTATCTTTATCCCATTCTGTATTCTTGCCTTCTTTGTCACAGATTAATTGGTGACATAGGTGTGGGTTTATTTTTAGGTTACTTTGTTCTGTTGATCTATGTGTCTGAATTTATACTAACACATTGCTGTTATGATTACTCTAGCCTTACAGTAGTTTGGTAACAGATAATATAATAGCTCCATTTTCTTCCTTCTCAGGGTTGCTGAGGCTATTTTGTGTCTTTTGTGATTCCATATACATTTTTCAATTATTTGTTCTAATTCTGTGAAACAGTCCAATTGTGTTTTTATAGGAACTGCATGGAATCTATAGATTGCTTTGGGCAGTATGGACATTTTAACAATGGTAAGTTTTGCTATCCATGAGCAGAGTGTATCTTTTTCTTTATTTGTATCTTCTTTAATTCCTTTTATCAATGTGCTATGATTTTTTTCAAGTACTTGTCTTTTACCTCCTGAGTTAAAATTATTCCTTGTTATTCTACTTTTATGAAATTGCAAATAGGATCATTTTCTTAATTTGTTTATGGTAGTTCATCATTGGTATATTAAAATGCAACTTATTTCTGAATATTAGTTTTGTAAACTGCTACTTTACTAAATTCACCTACCAATTCTAATAATTTTTTGGTAGACTAGAGTTCTCACTAACATCATGTCATTTACAAATAATGACAGTTTACATCTTTCTTTCCATTTGGATACATTTCCTTTCTTTTTCTTGTTTGATTGGTGTGGCTAGGACTTCCAATACCATGTTGAACAAAAGTGGTAAAAGTGGGCATCCTTGTCTTGTTCCTGATCTTAAGGGGAAAACAAAGTTCAGCTCTTCACCACAAGTGTGATGTTAAGTGTGGAATTGTTATATATTTCCTTTATTATGTCAAGGCATGTATCCTGTATTCCTAGTTTGCTAAGAATTTTCATCATAAATGTATTCTAGATTTTGTTGAATGCTTTTTTCTTCATTTTGGGTTTTTTTTAGAGATTTTATTTAAATTTGTATTTAGAGAGGGAGGAAGGGAGGGAGAGTCAGAGGGAGAGAAACATCAATGTGTGGTTGCCTGTCACGTGGCCTCCACTGGGGACCTGGCCTGCATCCCAGGCATGTGCCCTGATTGGGAATCAGACTGGTGACCATTTGGTTCACAGGACAGCATTCAATCCACTGAGCCACACCAGCCAGGGCTCTCTTTTTCTCTTGATGAGTTTGGTTAAAGGTTTATCTTCTCAGAAAATCAGATTTTAATTTCATTAGTTTCCTTTTTTTTTTTTAGACTCTATTTTGTTTACTACAATTTGCATCTTTATTATTTCCTTCCTTCTACTGATTTGGGCTTTGTTTTTTTTATCTCATTTTTTAGGTATAATTTGTTCATTCAGTTTTTTCTTGTTTGTTCATGTGGGCCTGTATTGCTAAGAAGTTACCATTTAGAATTGCTTTTTGTTTTGTCCCATGGATTTTTGGGTTGCTGTGTTTTTATTACTATTTGTCTGAAGGTGCCTTGATTTCTTCCTTGATTTTTGGTTACCCCAGTTATTGTTTTGGTGGCATATTATTTAGCTTTCATGTGTTTTTTTTCTTCTAATTAATTTCTAGTTTCATGCCAATGAGTTTGAAGAATATGCTTGGTATGATTTCAATCATCTTAACTTTACTGAGACTTGTTTCATAGCCTAATATGTTGTCTAGCTTTAAAAAATATTTCCATGTGCTTGAAAAGAATGTATATTCTGCTGCTGTATGTAAAATATTCTAAACTGTTAATTAAATCCCTCTGGTCTAATGTGTCATTTAAAGTTGCTGTGTCCATGTTGATTTTCTGTTTCAGTAATCTAGTTTTTGAAGTCAATAGGATGTTAAAATCCCCTACTATTACTGTATTTCTGCCAATCTCTTTCCCCTATGTCTGTCAATATTTGCTTTATATATTTAGCTGCTTCTATAGTGGGTGCATATCCTCTTCTTGGAATAATCCCTTTATTATTATGTCATGTTCCTTGTCTCTTGTTATAGTCTTTGTTTTAAGCTCTATTTTTTTCTGCTATAAGTATTGCTATATAAGCTTTTTGGTTGTTTGTTTCCTTTTTAATAAACTGTGTTTTTCCATACCTTTACTTTAGTCTCTGTGGGTCTCTTGAAGGCATCATTTGTATGGGTCATGTTCTCTTATCCATTCAGCCATCCTATGACTTTTGATTGTAGCATTTAATCAGTTTACATTTAAAGTAATTACTACTTTGGCTGGTGTGGCTCAGTGAATCGAGTGCTGGCCTACAAACCAAAGGTTGGCCAGTTTGATTCTTAGTCAGAACACATGCTAACATTGTAGTCAGGTCCACAATTGGAGGTGTGCAAGAGGCAACCACATATTGATGTTTCTCTCCCTTTCTTTGTCCCTCCCTTCCTCTCTCTCTAAAAATAAATAAATAAAACCTTAAAGTAATTATTGATAAGTATGTAATTCTTGCCATTTTATTATCCATATTTTTTCTTCTTAAAGAAGTCCTTTTAACATGTGTTATGATATTATTTTATTTCTATTTTTTCTCTTTTAAACATTAATATGTGGTTAACTCTTGAACACTCCCTACTGGGGACCTGGTCTGAAACCCAGGCATGTGCCCTGACTAGGAATTGAACTGGTGACCCTTTGGCTTGCAAGCCAATTCTAATCCACTGAGCCACACCAGCCAATGCTTCTTATGATACTGTTTTAATGGTGATAAACTTGTTTAGTTTTTTCTTGTTTGGGAAACTCTTTATCTCTCCTTCAATTCTCAATGATACCATTGTTGATAGAGTAGTTTTGGTTGTAGTCCCTTGTTTTGTCATTTTGAATATTTTGTGCCAATCTCTTCTGCTCTGCAAAAGTTCTGTTGATAATCAGCTGATAGTCTTATGAGAGCTCCCTTGTAGGTAACTAAATGCTTTTCTCTGGTAGCTTTTAAGATTTTGTCTTTCTCTTTTACTTTTAGCCTTGTAATTATGATGTATCTTGACGTGGGAATCTTTGGGTTCATCTTGTTTTTGACTCTGCAATTTCCGAACTTGTATATCAATTTCCTTTGTCAGATTTGAGGAAGTTTTCAGTCAGCATTTCTTCAAATATGTTTGCAATCCCTTGCTGTCTTTCTTATGCTATTGATTCCTCTATGAAGCAAGTGTTATTCATCTTGATGTTGTCCCAGAGGTCCCTTAAACTCTTCATGCTTTAAAACTCTTTCTTTTTTTCCTCTTCTGATGGGTGTTTGTTCCTTTGCTACCTTGTCTTCCAAATTGCTGCTTTGATTTTCTGCTTCATCTATTTTGCTTTGATTCCCAAAATTTGTACTTCATTTCAGTTACTGTCATCTTCATTTGTGGCTGGTTCTTTTTTATGTTTTCAGTACCCCTTTTTATGATTTCTATCTCTTTGTTGAAGTTCTCACTGATTTGATATATACTACCCTAAGATTGTTGAGTATCCTTATAACCAGTATGTGGAACTCTGCCTCTGGTAGATTGGTTGTTCCCATTTTGTTTAGTTGTATTTTTAGGGATTATTTTTTTGCTGTTCTTTCTTTTGGTACATGTTTTTGTCTCATTATTTTGGCTCCATCCCTGTGTTTGTTTTTTTTATATATATTAGGTAGATATCCTAAGTATCCTGGTCTTGACAGGGTTGCCCTGTGTAGTAGGTGTACTGTGGGGCCTAGTGGCACAGTCTTTGTAGTCATCTGAGCCAGCGGTGTCACTTGTGCAGGTCCTGTGTCCCTTCTATTGTAGCTGTTCCATGCTTGCTTTTGACACATCAGTGGGTGGTATTTACCTTCAGGCTGACTGGTTGTGAGTACTGGCAGTGACTATAGCAGATGGTGTGGGATTCACTATACTAAGGCTCTGTTGCCCCCTGAGTTCACCTGTTGGGTGTATCATTTGTGGAGCTAATTTGTTGATGCTCTGGTATGGCCTGGAGATGGCCATTAGGTATGTTGCTCTGGGGCCTTTTTAGAGGAGCTCCAGTCAGGGCCTAGGTCAGTTGCTGCCTGTGACCAGCACAGAAACATCTAATAACAGGTACATTATGATCTTCAGTTAGTAGCTGCCTGTGCTTGACTCAAAGGTACCTGGAGGGAGGCTATGCTGAAAACCAAGTCAGGCTGCCACTAGTACTGTGATAAATGCCACTTAGCAAGAAATAAAAAGCATATGAAGGCCAGCCACTAGTTTGGTGTTTGTACAGCTTTTGGATATTTCAAAGCAGTCACAGCATGGGCCAAGTCTGGCCACTTGTTATGGCTGAAAGAGGTTAGAGGCTATGTGTACGTTGCATGGGTGGGTTCTCAGGGAATGACCAAGATAGAGTGAGAGCTGTTAGCTAATTCAATGGAGACTCACAGTTGGTGCCCTCCTGCTAGCTGTGTGTGGGGAAATGGCTCAAAAAGAAACAATGTCACCTGACTGCACTTTTGTCCTGGCCAGATATGCCCCTCCACTCTTCCCCTTGAAGCCAGACAATTCAGATTCTCCCCATATGCCTCTGGTGCTTTTCAAGCTGCTGCCTGCATACTACATCTCAGAACAAGTGAGTCCATTACAAATATGTGCACAGACCCTCTAAGATAACACCCAGAAAAAAAAAAAAGAATAACACCTGGGAATTTAGAAGCCAGCATATAAACAACAGAATATATGCTAATGTTTAAAGCCAGAGGTTGTAGGGACTCTCGTTCCCTGTACTGGTGATTGAAGCTGGGGAGCACAATGTGGGGCTGGGACACTTGCTCTTCAGGAGGGAACTCTGCAGCTGAGATATTTCTTCTAATTCTTTAAAAAACTTATTGAATTTGTGGGGGACATTGGTTAATAAAACTGTATAGTTTCAAGTGTACAAATTTATGATACATCACCTGTGTATTATATTGTGTGTATACCATCCAAAGCCTAGTCTTGTTCCATCACCATTTATTCCCCTCTACCCTCTCCTACCTCCTCCACTCCTCCTTTGCTTTGGTAATCATCATACTATTGTCTGTGCCTATGAGTTTTGTTTCGTTTGTTTGTTTTTGCTTAATCTCTTCATCTTTTTCACCTGTCCCCAATCTCCCTCCCCTCTGACACCAGTGTGTTCTCTGTATCTATGAGTCTGTTTCTATTTTGCTTGTGTGTTTAGTTTGTTCATTAGAGTACACATATAAGTGAAGTCATATGGTACTTGTCTCTTTACTGCCACGCGTGGGTGTGGCATCAGCCTGTTTCACATGTCTGCCCCTCCTGCCTGGCTCAATATGGCTTCTTCTTTATATGCTTAGTTATAGGGGTTCTGTTCAGCTAGTCTTCAGATAGTCCTCTGAGGTGGCTATTGTGTAATTTAGTTGTAATTTTGCAGTGGTTGTGGAGGAGACAAGTGCCGTGTTTACCTTCTCTGCCATCTTGAATGGAAGTCCAGTAAAAACAGTATTTTACAATATAAAGTCGTTTGAGAAATGCTGGGTACAAGAAATTTTCAAAAATCTCTTAACTAAAAACATTATCATGACTTAAAAAGTTTTAATTTTATTTTAAGTATTAAAAATGCATAAGGAAGCTACAGTAGTTTTCCTACATATTTTATCATAAAAATCATTAAAAATAAACCACAATTGGTGAGGATGTAGAGAAAAAAAACCTGATGCTCTGTTGGGGGAAAAGCAGACTGGTGTATGCACTCTGAAAAACAGTTTGGAGTTTCCTCACAAAATTAAAAATGGAAATTCCTTTTGACCCAGTGGTTCCACTGCTGGGAATATATCCAAGTAATCTTGAAACACCAGTTCAAAAGAATATATGCAACCTTATGTTCATAGAAGCGTTATTTAGATTGTCAAAAATTGGAAGAAGCCCTAGTGCCCCTCAATAGATGAGTGGACAAGGAGGCTGTCGTATATTTACACAGTGGAATACTAAGCAGCATTAAAAAAAAGAAGAAGAAACTTTTACCTTTTTGTGACAGCATAGATGGAGCTATTATAGTAAGTGAAATAAGCCAGATGATGACTGACAAATTTCTGTTTTTGTTTTTTTCTGTTTTTGTTTTTTTATTTTACTTATAACTGAAATCTAGGAACAAAATAAACTAACAGCAAAATAGAATCAGAGGCACAGAAACAAGTAACAGACTGATAACTATAACAGCAG
>PVKM010043215.1:0-12580 GCA_004027735.1 Carollia perspicillata
ATGAGAGGCAACCACACATTGATGTTTCTCTCCCTCTCTTTCTTCCTCCCTTCCCCTCTGTCTAAAAATAAACACATAAAATCTTAAAGAAAAGAAATATGATAACTGGCTCTCTACAACCTGTGCTTCTCTAGTGTTTTGTTCCCGCCTCAGTCACAGTGCTCTTCCCAGCATGCACTGGATCAGCACCGTAAGTATCCATTTCTGCCTCCTCCAGACTGGAGCTCCTTGAGGGCAGACACGACTTCATTTGTCACAATCTTCCCCTTTGGTCACAGAGTGGTGGACACAGAGGGAACCCAGAGAATATCTGTTGGATTAAATCGAATCTAACCAACAGCGGTCTTTCCCAGCAGCCCTGCTAACAGGAACAGATGCCTTTGCTCATCTCCCCAGGATGCGTGGTTTAACAAGGGTTCGGTTCAGCGCTCTAAACTTGTATGTCACAGCCAGAACTGGTTAGTTGTCTGGTTTACAACAGCCAAACACTGGCCTCCCACATGGTGGGCACTGGGCCCTGTCGCTCAGAGGAAAGCTTCAACAAACACCGGAGACCCAAACTGACCACTTGTACCACCTAGTATAAAAATGGTCAAAATATCTTTTTCTTCATTCAACTCTGGGAAATTGAAAAGATAAATCAGTTAGAGTAAGGCTGACACTAGAGGCTTACTCTTCCTCAAGAAAATCTGCTTGTAGTTTCTTCCAAGTTAAAGAGCAGCAGCTTGTGCTCACTTTGTTGTCGAAGGCAGAAACCCACTTTGAACTAGCGCGAGCGAATCTTGGAAAGCACTGGTACTCGTCACTAGCAAGTGCATTGGTACTCATTTCTGTGCACTGCATTGGTACTCATTACTGGGAATTGCGTTGATACTAGTCACCGGGCGTTGTGTTGGTACTCGTCATTGGGGAATGCACTGGTACTCGTCACTGGGCATTACATCACTACTCATCATAGGGCATTACACTGGTACTCGTCACTAGCGAGTGCATTGGTACTCATTACTGGGAATCACATTGATACTAGTCACTGGGCGTTGTGTTGGTACTCGTCACTGGGCATTGTATTGGTACTCATCACTGGAGAACACATTGGTGCTCGTCACTGGGAAGTCGATGGGCTTTCTGGCTTCAGACGCCTACCTCCAGGACTCACACAGCATCATCAGAATGCTGTTGATATGCCACTTCATCTTTCGGCTGTGGGTGTCTCTATGTTGGCTTTATTCTCTGCTAGGCTCTCTCCTCTTTCAGGTAAGATGGCCTCTGGTAGTTCTAAGTTCACGTCTCCATGGCTTACATAAAAAGGAAGGCAAACATACCCTCTTGCCCAGATGCAAACACTAAGTTTATAGAAAGACTTTGATGGGTTGCCCTGGGTTCCAAAGTCACCTCAGACCAGAAACCAAGCGGCAGGGAATGATGAAATAACTGTCTCACCCCAGGTGTGAGGAAGAAAAAGTGAGGCCTGTGGTTGACATGGTTGACAGCACCAATGGGACCCCAAGGGATGGGGGGGGATGGTTCCCCAAAGAAAGGGGCACCCCTGATTGGAGCTACATTTCCATCTATTCCGGAACCTGTGTGAAAGTGAATCAGTTACCTTAGTCTGGTCATCAGAAGCAGGGGTGTGCTGGGGGCAGCTTGCCCTAGCTTCACAAGAGTGGATTAATCGCATCTATTCCCAAGTTGTTGTGTGGTGACATCATGATGGCATCGTGAAATCAGCCACAGTAGGGGTATTTACACCACAAAAGTTGGCGCAAGCTACAAACCAGGGCTTTTTTTTTCCTGAGGAGCCAGTTGTCAAACATATATCAACACACCACTGTGTGTAAGTTACCATTTTTCCCCATTCCTCACCTAAATAAAACACATACACTTTAAAATGAGCCCGTGTTCTCTTCAAAGATCCACGGTCTCAGGAGATACTTAATTCCTCCAGACTGGTTCATTGGCCCCTGAGTTCTGAAGCCCCAGATGTGCGTGCCTTTACAGGGTGCCCTCCCACACCCTGGACAGTGGGGGAGGCATTGTTTATGTCTGGCAGATCCATTCTCTCCACCCCTTCCACCTGCCAGTGTGTATGACTAACGAGATTCTGTGCTGAGGGGGGCCCGTTACCTGGTTTCACTGTGACAGGACTGTCTGCTTCCTCTGCCTCTCCTGGGATTTGTTATTTACCTCTGACGCCTGTAGAAAATAAGTTATCTTCTCCTGGAAATTGGCACTTTGGCTTTGAAAAAGTGGTGGGTATCATTGGCTTGTTGCTAAGGTGGATCACAGCTGGCCCACCTTCCCCGAAGGTTCAGTTGCTGTTACCTCCAGGAATCCTGGCCATCCCCTCCCTATATGAGGGGAGGTCTGTAGCTTTCCCCAGGAGGCAACTCAACCCAAGGGCCTGTGAGTCCAAAAAGGCAAGGTCAGCCCGCACTTACAAGGTAGCGGGGAAACAGACAGGAGTGATTGTGTGACAGAGATGGAACAGAGAATGTAGCATCTCCAAGTCAGGTTAATCAAGGACCTTTCCCTCAGAGCAGTTCTGCCACAGGTAGCATATGAGGGAACAGAGTTGCCTCTTAGTCCTGGGCATTTTTAATTTCTTTAGCTGGTTTTGCCCCACAGCGTGTGGCTGTTTCATATTTTTCATCTTTGCAACTGTGCTGAGGCCAGACTGGATGCCAGAGGCCCAAGGAATGCAGGGAAACCATCAGCCATTTGGACGTGTTAAGACAGGAATCTGTCCTGGGGACTTTCTGTGAATAATGTGATTGTAACTATGTTTGCGAGACATGGTGCAGGAGAGATAACTACGTGAGGGATCTGAAAGTCTTTAGGATGTAGTTGACACCCAGGCCTTCCATGAGCCTTAATTAAGCACCTACTATGAGCCAGGCACTGAGATAGGAGAATTTAAAGATGAGTGAATCAACTGATGATATTTGAATACAGGTATAAACATACAGCTTCTTAGCCTATGTGAAAGTGGAGTCTTCCTTTTTTTCTTTTTAACTCTGAATATCCCCTTTTGCTATTTGCTTTTGCTATTTGATTTCAGATTTCCCTGCTCTTTTCAAAATTCTCTTCTGTCCATCTCTCTTTCTCAGCAGATGGCTTGGCCCCCTAGTTCTAATTTAAAATGGATCCAAGAGTAGAGTCTGGATCCATATGCTATTAGAAACCTTAGAAAGATTCATACTCACTGGTCCAGTAAACTCACCTTCAGCAATGCAGCTCGAGAAACTAGACACAGATTGACACAGATATCAACAGAATTCCCAGGAGGCCTCTGACCTAATGAGATCCAATTCTAAGCACTGGCTAACAAAAGATGTTAATTGCAAAACTTTCTGAAGTCTTTTCCTTCATCTGGCCAATTCCCACACCACCATCCTTCCTGCAAGCTTATTTTTTGCCTTTGTTTCATCCCCGTTGAAACAAACCTCAACGGGGTTTGGGGTCAAATCCCAAACCTCTTATCCACGTGACCTCGTGAGATATTATCTGGCTCCCCACGAACCTGGGAGAATGTCTTACAGATTTGGGCAAAAGCTGGCCTACAATAACAGCTGGTCGCCCTCAGTTCTAAGACTAAACACAGTCTTTCTATGATCTGTATCTTTTTTATTTTCAGGGTTACAGGCTGAAGTGTGTCACCTCTGTCCCTTCAGTGTTCCATCGCGAGGCAAATCAATTCTGTGTGAGGCAGTCTGGGGTTTTCCTCACCAGACCTCTGTGATCCATGGGCAGCTGTACTACTGACTCATTCGTACTCTCTCCCACCAGAAAACCTGAGTGCCAATTTGCAAAATAAAATTGAAATTGCTCACTCTGCCTAAAAGCTTTCTGTGGGCTTAATGCCTATTTTGAAGAAATTTTAATAATTCTCTGGGTTTTAAAATCAGCAGGAAACCTATAATCAGGATTGTTGTATTTTCCCCAATGTCAAGTATAAGGCTCACATGTAATAAGAAAATACTATTTGCTGAATGAGTACATTTTCATAGTAACTGGTCATTGCTGGTCTTTAAAACTTCTCTCCTTTATGTTTCTACTGATGACTAAAAATAACTTTTGTATTTTTAACAGACTAGACTCATTTCAAATGTAAATATTAATCTATCATTGCCCTTGTACAAGAGGGACCAAGTTCAAGGCAGCGATAAAGCCAGTTTACCGGACGTTTCATACCTGCATAATTCACCTAATAGAGATTGCTCAAAGAAGTTTTGTCAGCAGTCTGAAAACTTTCTGATAAGGTTTATAAGATTTAAAATATATATTTTATGGTCAAGATGTTGCCGTACCCGCCCAGGACTAATTCATACCTGGCCAAGAAAAATTGCATTTTCCCATTTACATTCCAAAGTCTGAACTTTTATTTTATAAATGAATTTTCCCTCCAATTCAGAAACCACTGGCTGCATTACAAATTTTAATGCTACTATTATAGGACCATAATTTTAAAAACCCAGGGTTCTCCAAGGGCTCCAGCAGCATTTCATCTCTCCTCTTTATTAAAATGAATGAACAGATGTACAATTTATTTCTGCCGAGCTATCATCTAAATTCATAAGCTATTTCTCATGTGTCTGAAATCCACGTTGGTTTCCCATTTTCTTTGCCTTAGAAAAAAAATTATACTCCCTCATTTATCACTCTGGGGACACAAAGGAGAAGTCTACTCTCCACTTCATTCACTTTAGACTAATATCCTCGACACAATTTAAATCCCATCCCTTCAAGGCTGTTCAATGAGAGCAAGACAGTGGAACAGCCCAACATCCAATTGGAAAACTCCTCTGCCCTCTTTGTGGACGATTGACAAGCAAGTCACGCGAGCTGACCCCTGCGCGTCAGGGGGCGGGGCTTGCGAGCCAAGCCTTGACTCTCTTGGGGCGGACAAGGCAGTCAGTCTAGGACCATCAGCATTGAAAAGAGGTGTCAGTCACAGAAATGTATTTTAGTTCCCAGCTTTTATAGGACCCTCAGATCACCCTGACTTCCACGTGCTGCCTGTTATCTGACCCGCAGTAGGAGGTAACAGATTCCCCTTGTGTTCCTGGACACTTAGCCAAGCTCCGAAGAGCCAGCTGTTCATCTCAGATCTGCTTCAAATCCCTGCACTGCCATTTTTCTGGCTGTGTGAGTTTAGACATATTACTTACATTCTCTGAGATCTGGCTTGTTTGTTTATTAGAAAAATGGAGATAAATGTACCCTCCTTGTAATAAGGATTAAATAAATGGAGTATCTCAGTGGAGTGCCTGGCATACGACCCAATAAAGGGGGCACGGTGATGATTATGGCCTCCTGGAGACACATCCCTGCCCAGTAACAGCTGGGCTGGAATTACAGGGCAGCCCCCTTCCCCAGAACTGGCGGTTTGCTGGCATGGTTCACAGAAAACATAAGGAAGGCATTTTGTTCCCAGAAAATGCAGTCAATGAGTATAAGTTGGAAGGAAACTGAATGAAGTTTTCAGGTTATCTGACAGAACTCTGCACCTTGAAAAATTCTGTGAGATTCTGCCAGGTTGGGCAATAAAACTTGCCTGAGTTTCTCCGTTGACATGGACATCTGCTTTGCATCTATAAATGCATCTTGGGGTTAGGGCTTTCATAAGATTCTGTGGGGTTGCTTTTGTCTTCGCCCAGCCCTGTTGCCTGGAGAAAAAAAAAACATCGTGTTAACTTCATTTGCTTGAGCTCTCTGACCATCCTGTAATTTCAGACATGGCTTATCTCTTCCCATGTGACATTTTGGAAGGGGAAGGTAGGTCCTCCTGCCGTCTGGAAGTCTGGCATAAAAATGATGGAGTTCTTTCATTTAGCAGAGATGTGGCTTCACGTGGACAGTGTCAACAGGGCAAGTTCCCCAAAGAGCAGTAACACTTCGGGAGGGAAGCAAAGAGGAAAGGCACGTCAAGATAGGCGGCGAGATGGCTCCTCGGGAGCCATTGGAGTGCCGTTTGTCTGCATTCGCACAATAAAATATTGTCGAGGGGAGCCAGCCCTGGTGACCCGTAACAGCTCCTGGCAGAGTTCTATTTGTGCACATTGTCAATAGCCCCCTGATTAAAGTAGCCGTGTAGCCAATTTGTAGGCTGTTGAGTGATACAGGGCCCCAGGCAATTCCTTCATCTCCGCTTGACCAAACCATGTGTCAAGGTCATGGATCCCAGCCCCCCAAAAGATTTAGAAGTATCATTCACCAGCTGGGCATAGTAATAACATGAGCTGTCTATACGAGGCTGCTTTGGGGCTTTGAAATTCCATCAAGGAAGCAAAGACCCCTGACAGGAATGGGATAGTTTGAGAGTACAGGGTTTTTAAAAATAGCAAACGCAATTATTTTGACCCATGGAGTCTCTGAGGATAGAATCCAAGGAGGGACAAGCAGGAGAAGGGCTTAATTTGTCTAGTTCTCAGTTTCCCTGTTTGCAC
This sequence comes from Carollia perspicillata, assembly GCA_004027735.1. Classification (NCBI taxonomy): domain Eukaryota; kingdom Metazoa; phylum Chordata; class Mammalia; order Chiroptera; family Phyllostomidae; genus Carollia; species Carollia perspicillata. The sequence goes on from PVKM010043215.1 coordinate 6,447, forward strand.
TGTTGGTTTGACTAAATGGACTGTTTTTATTACCTCAAAACCCTAGTTTCGTTTCTGAGTCCCTGTGTTCACAAGGCAGGGTGGGTGATGTGTGGAGGTGGTGTGGGCGCCAGGGAACTTTTAGCTTCAGTCCCCTCTGTGTTATTCGCCAGCTCTTGGAACCAAGTTTCTTAATTCTCCTGGCCTCAGTCTTCTCACTTGCGATGCGCAGATGTCGATACTGTGGCCAGTCGCCTTGCGCAGGACGATGGGCACGGTGCCCTCTCTGTCTGTGCAGTATTGCTTTTGATTCTCGAGATCTCTTCACGAGGTAGGTTCCGCTGCCTCTGCAGTCACGGGTCAGGAAGCTGGGGGTTAGTGAGGTTGTAGAACGTGCCCAGGTCACAGCTGGTTTGCCGTGAACAAATGAGAAATTACCCTCGAGGAAAGCCATAGGGGGTGACACTTTGTCACCTTAGAACCCGCATTACTGAGTCTGAGAGTGAGTAAAGGTTGCCCCAGGGTTCATTTCATTGGCCAAGCACCCCAGAATCATCCCATTATGTATGTTAACTCTGGGTACTGAAAAATATTTTCTAAATGGGGTGTGTTTTTACTGTTGAGCTTTGAGAGTTGTATGCGAAGTTTATATATACAAGTCCTTCATCAGACACACGGTTTGCATATATTTCTCTCAATCTGAGGCTTATTATTTTACCCTTTTAATAGTGTCCTTCACTGAGCAAGTGTGTTTACTTTTGGTAAAGTCCAATTTATCATTTTTTTAATACAGATTTTACTGTTGATGTCAGCACTAAGAACAACTTTCTGTCTAGCGCTAGGTCCTAAAGATTTTCTCCTATGTTTCCGCTAAAAGTTTTATAATTTTATGTTTTACATTTAAGTCCATGACCCATTATGAGCTCATTTTTGTATTAAGACACAAGGTCCGGGTTGATGTGCAATTGCCCTGGCATCGTGTTTGGAAAAGGCTGTCAGTCTCTGACTAAATTGCTCTCAGGGGTCATGTGGGCATGTTTGGGGGTCTGTGTCTGCTCTTCTGTGCTGTCCTGTGGATCTCTGTGTCTCCCCTCCATCGGCAGCACACTGTCTTCAGCCCCGTAGCTACACGGCAAGGCCATGTTACCGTCAAGGAGAGCAGTTCCTCCCACTTCATTCTCCTTTTGCTGAAGCATGTTAGAAAACAACTTAATTTTAAATGTACGTGGAACTCGAGAGGATTGCATTCCCTCCAAAATGATTTTTTATTAAAACATAATTCATTTCCTTTGTAAAAGCAAAACATTAAAACGTCAGAGAAGTTGCTAGCTCTCTCCATGCACCTGGGAGATGACCACTGGTAACATTTTGGTTAAACTTCTCCGGGTGTCTTTTCCTTTCACGTCTATGAAGTTCCTACTTTTTATTTACAAAGATAAGATCGTGTTCTGCATACTGTGTTGCAGTTTTATCAGGATTTATATCTTCCTCCTGACCTGTAAAGTGGAAGTAATGCTCCTGATTTACTCAGGCTGTGGTGAGGAGTAAAGACTATAATGCATGTAGGGAGTTTTGCCCCACGCCTGCCACATAGTAATCACTCCGTAAATATAGGCTGCTGTTGCTGTTATTTTTTTTTTCCTTTGGTTACCTGCTTTGGGTAGATCTTGGTGTTTCTTAGTGTCAGCAAAGGTCAAAGAAACCCTCCACAATGTTTAGTAATTCAAGACAAGTTACAGAAGCCATCAGGAGAATGGGTTCCTCCATCTCCAAGTCCAAGGCTCCTTCCAGCTGAAATGAAAAGACCTGGAGTATGACAACTTCTTGGTTTACTTAGAAGAATGGTGTGAGTTCAGCATGTCAGCAGCCTCTCCAGAGTTAACACAGCCTTTACTTGGGATTCAAATTGAGCCCCTCATGATCTTACCCTTTGTCCACATCCCAGCCGCCCACCCCCACAAACTCCACCCACCCTTTCTCTAGGTGGAAGCCCTGCAGAAAGTTGTTATCTCACCCCTAGACCCTGTTTGCTGAACTTCCAGTTGGCTTATGTCATTTTCATACCTTGAACTTGAGGAGGAAGCTTTAATCAGGACAACTGGGGGCGGAACCTGCCACACAGCCCTGCACTAGCGCCCACCCCACCGGCCCCCCCCCAAGTGCACACAGCAGTTGGGTGAATTCCATCTGCGTCCCTCCTTGGACGGAACTTGTCTAGGAACTTAAACATTCTGGAATCTCCTCTCAATCTCGGCTCTGCCTTCATATGTGCCCCTTGAATGGCCCACTTCCTCCCGATTTCATTAACTGAGCACATTTTATTTCTACTAAGTAAACCCTAGGTGTTTGCATCATCCCACAGAACAGATTTCCCTCCTGGTCGATAATGCAAAACAATTAACTACCTCATTCATTTTGATGGCCCTGTGTCGTGTCCCGTTTCATAGGCATTCCACAGTTTGACCAGTTCCCTGCCGATGGACACGTTGGGGGTTCCTGGTTTTTCATTTTATAAGCATCACAGCAATCATAATAATATTTGAATGTGTATCTTCATGCACAGGTATGAAGGTTTTTGAAGGATGAACTCTCACAAGTGAGATGCCTGGTCCAAAAAGTATGAGCATCTTAAACTGCAGTACATGGTCCTTTTTCTAACATGATTACAAGGAGTTTTAAATTACCTCTCCCCTTCTCATCCCTTCAGCTGCACTGCATCTGCACTTGCCTAGACTCCCAGCTGACCGTGCAGGAAAGCCTGCCCTGCTGCCAGTGGGTGCCAGTGCGTCACAGAGGATAAGGTTCATGTCCAGGGAAGCACCTGGCACTCGGGCACAGAGCAGAGGTGGAGTTCTAGACCTGGGAAAGGGCTCATCTGTGGTGGGGGCCCTAGGACCGTGGGATCCCAAGGGCCACACCTTCTGTGCGGTTACTGTGCTCCCTGCTCTGTGCGTGTGGGCCTGAGCATACAGCAGAAGCCCCTGAGAGAAGCTGCCGAGGGCCGAGGCATGATGGGACCAGCAGGGGCAGATCTAAAGGGTGCCGCAGAGCTTGCTGGTCATCTGGGATCCAGGGACTAAGGACCATGGGGAAGGGGCTAGGTATGCTAAGCTCTTGTCTGCTCAGACCCCAATCCACACGCTCTCACTCTGGGAACTAATTAGATCCTTGAGCTTCCTTCTATGCCTCGCCAACCCCTCAGCCACTCCCAAATGCCCTACCTGTATCGAAAGGGCTACTGCATCCAAGTCACCCCCCACCTCAGCTGTGGCATCCCCAAAGCCTCTGCAGGCAAGTCCTCTGTAGGTGACGGACAATTACCTCCTCTTGTTTCCACCGCATTCAGTGGGGCTCCTATACTGACCGCCAGAGAGGCAGATGAATACAACCCGCTGGCCCTGGCCAGCAGCCTGTTGATGGTGACACAGTGGGAGTGTGAGGTGTATGGGAAGGGGTGGCCAAAACAGGAGATGGCTCCATTTCCTATACACTCGGCACAGATTGCTGTGCTGAGACAACAGGGACAATAAATAAATCCAAAGGGCCCTCTCCCTGTCATACACGAGGGAAAGGGAGGCAAAAATTGAGTTAAAAATCTTTTGGCCATTACTTAGAAAATTGATGGCATATCCTTTCCTGTTCCTAAACCACAGCCACATAACCTGGCGGATGCCTGTTGCTGACTTGCTGCCCTGTGGGGGAAGGCATGGTGCTATGCAGACTGACCTGGAAGCGGGAGGGTGTGACACTTTCTGCCCCTGGGAGTGTGGGAATCGCTGTGGAAGCCGCCAGTAGAGGGCAGCACACACACACAACCACTGTGTGCAACACCTATTTATTCAGGGGCACTGACCTCTTTTCCCTTAGATTGTAAAAATGACATCGGCCAACACAATAGCTGTCTGGTTGAATCAAAATTATACCTAGTTTTTGTCAGATCGGCAAAAAGTGTATTTTGGGGTATGCCAGAGAATTCTAGTAATTGGTCTGTGTGTGCCATGAGATGAAAAAGGTTGAATGTCTCTGCTCCAGACAGTCAGACCTTGGAGTGAATCCTGCCTCTCCATTCCTAACTGCCACCCTAGGCAAGTGACTGGCCTTCTCTACACCTCAGCTTCCTCATCTACGAGTTGGAACTCATAGTAGAACCTACCTCGCTGAGGGAGCAAACAGCTCAGGACGTGACGCCGAGGAAGCGTCCAGATGTTGGCTTTTATTATTATTACCCTTCCGATAATTATCACTTTGCTGCTTTTAGATGGCACAGCATGGATTTCTTCAGAAAACAGGCAGATCCCCGTCCTGAAGCCTGCTCCAGCAACTGTGGGGCCATGAGCCCCACTCGAGTGACCTCTCGCCCAGCTGCTTGTTTGTATCAGAAGCAGGCAGCACCCCATCGCCTTCACCTACTGGTGTTCCCTGCAGCCCGCTGGCCCCTGCACCATTTTCTCTTCTTCCTGGGAGGTCTATACCACCCCGCTGTGACTTCGAGCTTCCTCTCTTCCTTGAGGCTTAAATCACACTAACCTCCCATCCCTGACTGTAGAATGTGTGAGGCTGCGCACATGACAAAGGAAGCTTACCTTTTTGTTCGTGAAGCTTTCTTCCTCTTGCATTATTGTTACCATAGCAATGGTGCTAGGTATTGACTCACTTTGAAAACACTTCCTTCTGCAAAAGGTGTGTGTGTGCGCGCACATGTGTGTATATGTGCATGTGTGTGAGTGTGGGTGTGTGTTACATGAAGGTACTTACAAGCTTCCTTGAAACCTAACAGGGGACCCTGTTTCCGGTCAGAAGGTGCTGTTATTCCCAGAGGTGACCGAGCAGTGGATTTTTCCATGTTCGGGGTATCTAGAATGTGTGTCCCCAGGAACAGCCCGTTTTTCATCCTCGACAATCACAACACCTGGGCCATATGGAGAGTACATGCTGTCCAGGGTGGTGGCATTTTCAAGGTCCTGTTTCAGTGCGCGTTTACGGGAGCCCTAGAGCTGAAGGGGAGGAGATTCAGTTCAGGCATCCCCTTGACCACGGGCCCCACCTGGGCCCAGGAGTTCACAGCCGCCAGTCCAGTCATGGTCCCATCACAGCTCTCTTGCTGAGGGCAGGCCCTCTGAGATGCATATAAATGCAGGGTAACTGGAGGCTAGTGTCCACGGATTTTGGTTGGTTCACGGATTCACAACTTTTCCTTCAACATTCCAGCAAAGAGTGTTTTGGATTCAGGATTTTGTAACGGCGATAAAAAGATGAGTTAAGAGAAAACAAACCCACACCTGGAAAGGACCTGTGTGGGATTAATGAACCACACACTCATCACACATTTACTTACACAAGTCTGGCTGTACGTTCTGGGAGTCACATGTGGCTTTTTCAGACAAGGTGGCCCTGAGAGCAGAACAGCCCTCCTCAGGTCTAAAGAGCTGCTTTTGGAGACTTTCAGGGGTCATTTTGATCATGTGTAATTTTGCCTAATAAACAGATTTTAGAAACTGACACAAAAAGATTGGACTTCGTGATAGTTAATGGAGAGGCAAGGCCTAGGGCCCAGGACCCGCCAGCGCGTGGTGTGGGCAGAGACCTGGCCCTGGTCCCGACGCCCCCCCACCCCTCCCAGGGGCCCAGGGCTCCTGCACTGAATCCTCAGTTTCTCCATCTGCCTTGCTCAGCACAGTTACACTGGAGACTGCAACCACTGGGTTTCTGTTGATGTGGAAACCTCCCTCCTCAGTTTCTACTGGCACCGGCCCCTGGGAACGCCGAAGGCGCTGGACCGCCTCTCTTGATTTGCCAGATTTTCTTAGTTAAGGAAAAGCAAAACCCAGCCCTTAAACCACCATCCCCCTCACTCGCTCTCTTTTCCCACCTTCCTGCCTGCTGTATTTTTGTCTTTTCTGTCTCATTTATTTCTCCTCTTTCTCTGTCCTGTCTGTCTCTCCCTTGTCCCTTTCTCGGTCTCTAATTCTTGGTATGTGTGTCTATGCCTGTCCCTGCCTCCTTCTGCTGCACCGCCCCCTCCCACCTCCCCCACTGGCTCTCTCTGCCTCTATACCTGTTTATTTCTGAGTGTCTCTCCTCTCTGCCATCACCTTCTCTCTGACTCCCACACGTTCTCCCAGGCTACCTGGCAATTCCCCCTGTCCCATCCTGTC
>PVKM010043216.1:0-12584 GCA_004027735.1 Carollia perspicillata
ATGAAGATGGAATATCTTTTCATTTCATTGTGTCTTTTTCAGTCTTTTTAAATAATGCTTTGTAGGTTAAATTATATAGGTCCTTCACATCCTTTTTAAAGGTATTTTATCCTTTTGAACGCAACCGCAAAATATATTGTTTTTTATTTTTATTTTGTTTTTTAGGTTTCATTGTTAGTATATAGGGAAAAAGTGGGGTTTTGTACATTGGTTTTGTATTTTGCAACTTTGTTTCTAATAATTTGGGAGGGGACAAATATTTAGAGATTTTTACGTGCAGAGCCGTAGCATCTGCTAAAAGTGACACTTTTCCTTTTTCCTTTTCAATTTGGATGCCTTTTGTTACTTTCTTTTGCCTGATTGCTCTGTCCAGAACTTCCAGAATTATGTTGAAAAAAAAAATGGTGAGAGTGAGCATTTTTGTCTTGCTCTTGATTTTAAAAAGTGAATGATTTATATGATCTGAAGAGAAACCAGAGTATTTGTTCTTGATTTTAGAGGAAAAGCTTTTAGATTTTCACCATCAAGTGTGATATTTGCTGAGCATTTGTCATATATGACCTTTATTATGTTGAGGTACTTTTCTTCTATGCTCAGTTTATTGAGTGTTTTAATCATAAATGGATGTTGTATCTTATCAAATGTCCTTTGTGAATTTACTGATAAGATCATATAATATTTATCCTTTGCTTTATTAATGTGGTGTATGACATTGGTCAACTTCCATATGTTGAATAATCCTTGTGGCCCTGGGAGAAACCTCATTTGATTGTGATGCATTAGTTTTAATGTATTATTGCATTTGATTTGTTAGTATTTTATTTAGAATTTTTGTATCCATATTCATCAGACATATGTGTCTATAATTTCCTTTTTTATTATTATCCTTGCCAGGTTTTTGCATCAGGGTATTGTTGGTCACACAAAAATGTGTTAGAAAATATTGTTTTTTCAATATTATGCAAGAGTTTGATAAGGGTAGTTATCAAATCTCCTTTAAATATTTGGTAGAATTTACTAGTGAAGCCATCTGGTCCTGGATTTTTTATTGTGAGGGAAGTTTTTGATGGTTGTTTTATTTTCTCACTGTTTTTCAGTCTATTTACATTTTTCATTTCTTCATGATTTAGTCTAGGAAGGTTATATATTTCTAGGAACTTATCCATTTCTTCTAGGTCATTGAATTTGGTGACATAGTCTTTCATAGTTTTCTAGTGTGACCATTTGTGTATTCGTGATATTTGTGGTAACTTCTCTTTCATTTCTGATTTTGTTTATATGAACCTCTTTTATTTTTTCCTTAGTGAGCATAGCCAGGGGTTTTCAATTTTAGTAATCTTTTCAAGAAACAAACTCTTTGTTTTATTTTTTGTAAAGACTTTTTGTTTTTTATTTTATTCAATTCTGCTGTAATTTTAATTATTTCCTTTCTTCTGTTAACTTGAGATTTCTTTTGTTTCCAGATAGGCCTGCAACGATGTAAGCTTCCTGCTTATTAGTGCTTTTGCTGCATCTCAGAGGGTTTGATGTATTTTATTGTCATTCTCATTTATTTCTATATATCTTTTGATTTCACCTCCCATTTTTTCCTGACCCAGTCATTTTTAGTAGTATTTTTTAAATTTATGCATATATCTGGATTTCTTTATTTCCTTTTTGTAGTTGCTTTCTAATTTCAAAGCATTATAGTCATTATTATGCTTGGTACAATTTCAATCTTCTTGTATTTGTTGCAGCTAGTGTTGTAACCCAACTTGTGGTCTATCTTTGAGAATATTTCTTGTGCCTGGAAAAAATGTATAATTTGATGTTCTGGAATGAAGAGCTCTGTAGAAGTCACTTATTTCCATTTGGTCTAATGTATCATTTAAGGACGATATTTCTTTATTGATTTTTGACTGGATAATTTGTCAACAGAGTATTAAGTTCCCGAACTGTGATTCTGTTTTGGTGTGTTTTTCCCTTTATTTCTTTTAGTCATCGCTTGATATATTTTCGTGTTCCCTGATTGGGTGCATGTATATTAAGAAGTGTTTTGTTGCTGTTTTTCTTGATCTAGTGTTTCTTTTACCATTATAAAATGTCTATATTTGTCTCTTGTTACCTTTGTTATTTTGAAATCTATGTTTTCAAACAAATATGGCTACATTTGCTTTTCTATGGATATTATTTGCTTGAAGAAACATTTTTCACTCTTCCACTTTGAATCTGCTTTTGTTTTTGCATCTTAAATGTATCTCCTGAAGGCAGCAAATAGTTGTGTATTTTTTGTCTGATCTACTACTTTGTGCCTTTTTATTGGTGAATTCATGCCATTTATGTTTATGATAATTATTGATGTATAATAATTTCCTATACCAGTTAATCTTTTGTTTTCTGGTAGCTCTGTGCCTCCATAGGTTCTTTTCCTTTGTGTTTCTGTGTATTGTTTTTGTTTGGTGATATTCCATCCTTCTTTCCTCTGTTTCCTCTTTTTCTATGCTAAGTGTCTAAGTTTTGCATATATATGTGCTTGATTACCTTTAGATTTATAAGAAAGAAAGTTTCAAATTACAGTAGTCATTTTTCTTTTGAAGGTCTCTGGCCTCCATCCTTCTTTATCAATTAAGACCATTGCCCCTTCCTCTTTAAAGTTTTGTTTGTCACAAATTATCCGTCTTGATGTTGTAAAGTTTGTTGGTGATCACACTTATAGATTTGTGAAAATCTTTTTTGTTTGTTTGTTTCAGGTAGTAACCTCCTTGAATATTTCTTGCAGTGGAGGTCTTCTGGTGGTGAAATCCCTCACCTTTATATTTAAGGATAACTTTGCTGGATATATTATTCTTGGCTGGTAATTTCTCTTTCAGTAGCTTGAATTTTTGGTTCCATTCTCTGCTAGCTTATAGAGCTTCTGCTGATAAGTCTGATGATAACCTAATGGACATTCCTTTATAGTTTACTTTCTTTTTAACCCTGCCTGCTTTAAGAATGCCTTCTTTGTCATTAATTTTTGACAGTTTTAATAAAATGTGTTTTAAGAAGGGCCTCTTTGGATTGAGGTAACTAGGTAGTCTGTTTCCTTCCTGGGTTCGAGGATCTACTTCTTCCCATAGGTTTAGGACATTCTCATCCACTATTTGAATTGTCTCTTAGTTCCCATCTTCTCTCTTCTTCTGGTATGCCTGTTATTCTCACATTAATCTTCCTGATAGTTTCCAATAGTTTTTGTAGAGTTTTTTCATTTTCTTTTAGTCAAGTTTCTCTGTTCTTTTTTCATTGTTGTTCAAGTACAGCTGTCTCCATTTGCCCCCACTACTGCCCCCTAACCGAACCATCCACACTCCCCATGCCTGATCCTACCCCTCTTTGGTTTTGTCCATGTGTCCTTTGTTCATGTACCTGAAAACCCTTCTCCACTTTACCCCCACCATTCCCTCCCACTTCCCCTCTGGTTACTGTCAGCTAGTTCTTAATTTCAATGTCTCTGGTTATATTTTGCTTGCTTGTTTGTTTTTGTTGATTAGTTTCCACTTATAAGTGAGATCATATGGTATTTATCTTTCACTGCCTGGCTTATTTCACTTAGCATAATGTTCTCCAGTTTCATGCTGTTGAAAAGGGTAGGGACTCTTTCTTTCTATTTCTTAGTATTCCATCATGTAAATGTACCATACTTTTTAGATCCGTTCATTTACTGGTAGGTACTTAGGGTTGCTTCCAGCACTTGGCTATTGTAAATTGTGCTGCTGTGAACATCGGGTGCATAAGATCTTTTGAATTGGAATTTCAGGGTTCTTAGGTTATAATCCCAACAGTGGAATTGCTGGGTCAAAAGGGAGTTTCATTTTTATTTTTCTGAAGGACTTCCATACTGCTTTCCATAGGGGCTGCACCAGTCTGCATTCCCATCAACAGGACACTAGGGTTTTCTTTTCTCCACAACCTCTCCAACACTTGTTTGTTACTTTGTTTATGATGGCCATTCTCAACAGTGTGAAGTGGTATCTCACTGTGGTTTTAATTGGCATCTTTCTGATGGCTAGTGATGCTGAGCATCTTTTCATATGTCTCTGGACCCTTTGTATGTCCTCCTTGGAGAAGTGTCTGTTCAAGTCCTTTGCCCATTTTTTAATTGGGTTGTTTGTCTTCCTAGAGAGGAGTCCTGTGATTTCTTTATATATTTGGGAGATCAAACCATTGTCTTAAGTATAATTTGCAAATATGGTTTCCCATACAGTTGGTTCTCTTTCCATTTTAATGCTGTTTTCTTTAAACATGAAGAAGCTTTTTATTTTGATGAGATCCCATTTGTTTATTCCTTCCTTTATGTTCCTTGCTCTAGGGGACATATCAGTAAAAATGTTACTGAGTGAAATATCTGAGATTTCCCTGCATATGTTCTTCTCTAGGACTTTAATGGTGTTACAGCTTATATTTAATTTTTTTATCCACCTTGAATTTATTTTTGTGTATGGTTTAAGTTGGTGCTTGAGCTTCATTTTGATAGTGTTTTATATTTTGTAGTGTTTTCTGAAAGAAAAGATTATGTTGTTGGGATAAAATTCAGTGTCTATTGCATTCCTACTATTATAAAAGCTAATCATGACAAAATAAGAATGCTTTTGTTAAAATTCAGCACCTAATATGGAAGATAAAAATGGATAAAAATCCCTGGTTGTTATATTTACCTCGAAAAAATACACTAAAAAATCTTTTTAAAACAAAAATATATCTGACTCCTCTCAAATTGATGAGTGGCTTCAATTATGACAGGTAATAATGCCATGTTGTCAATTTTGTTTGTTATATATGCTTTCAGTGTAAGTGATTATTTACACTCAGAAATCAGCACCTAAAAATCTTTGGAAATTTTGTGCAACTCTTTTAACCTGAAATATCTCTATTTATAATCATTTGATTTGTTTATTGAGTTCCACAGAAGAAAGATATACATTGCAAAGAGTCCCTGTAAGGAAATGCCAACATTTTGGGATATATTGGCCAGTAGAACAAGAGAAAGACATGATTCTTTTCAGCATAAATATGCTAAATCTGAAAATAATATTAAATTGGGGGATAATGCTTTCATTTATGTATTGTGTGAGAATATTAGAGAAAGAATTTTGGTATCTAGTTTTAACCAAAGTAGAGAAATAAGAGAGGAAAGGTATGCTTTATACTTTAAACCTGAAACATAGAGAGACCAATTAAAAATTTCAAAGGATGTCAACTCTGGATGCTGCTTCTTATGTACATGTTACCTGAGAGAGCATCATGTGGTTGCATATTCTCAGGTGCTGAATGTGTTTTGTCATTTTCAACTGGGGAGAATGGTTTTAATGCTTTCTCAGCAGTGCGTACATTTTTACTTTTACTCTATCTGTTTATCTGTTTTCTAGCTCATTTATTGTGTGCATTTAACTACTCCTGCAAGTGGTTCTGAGAATTGTAAGACAAATGAACAGGACATAAGCTTTATAAATAAATCTTTCTTCAGTTTTATACTGGATCTGTGTGGGAATTCATTCCTCTTTATCCCTTTTCTTAACTTGATGCAATTTTCTAAAGGACTGTGCATATTCAAACAAAATGTCAAGAACATGGGTTTCCCCCCCAATATTTATGAAACTTGCTCTACACCACCAAATTCTTCCAAAGAAGTTACATCCTAATGAATAACTTATCTCTCACATTTAAAACAAACTTTTCTTTTTACTTATGTAAAAGATAATGCTAATTCCAAGGTCTTGGGTAAGTCAATTAATGTCTTTTTAGAGTCATGTTTAAAATAAGAGAATTGGAAATATGAGTTTATAGTTTAAGGTAAGTTCAGTAATTTCCAAAAACCTTTTATTACACAAGCTTTGCAAAGAATACCTGCACACATAGATTAAACTCTGAGACATAGTACTTGGTGAATAAATACTTAGCAAATAATTGGCAGACAGACATGGGGAAAAATCATAGCCCTGACTATATCAATAGCCAGAACAATATAAATGATTTTGGAGGAAAGCTCAACAAAATGTTAATTTATTTAATAAATATTTAATAGTATATTATTTCAATAAATAAATTAGTGTTTACACAGTAAAGATTTGTGCACACATTCTTCATCCAGTTCTGTAGTCTTCCTTGAACATTTCTAAACATTTTTTAAATGATGAAATCAAAATATTTTTGTTTATAGAAGTTTATTATTGGTGGTTAAACCCATAAAATCATCCAATGATTTATCCCTCTTAAGAATATTTAATCATTCTTGATATTTGTTTTCCATTGGCACTGTCAAGTGTAAATTTGTATAAAATATCACAAATCATGAAAGATTTATAATTTGCAATGCATTTGAATTATTCTCTAGTTAATCACCTAGGTAAAAATTAGGAGTACTATAACTGGAACAATTGATTGAGTTGAGCTGTACTTTATAAAAACTGAAAAAAAATTCATCTTGTGTTTTTGCTATGTAAAAAAAAAAAAAAACAAAGAGCCTATTTACTGTCACAGACTTAGTTCAATAAGAGGAAACATATGTGTCCTTTCCAGGAGCCCAGGTTAATAATCGCAGCATATATCAGAAGAAAAGAAATCAGAAGCAGTGCATTCATGCAATTAAGGCTATCAGCCCTTTATAAACTTTTGTGGTTAACTAACTCTGGAAAGACTCAGGTACCATTGCTGAGAACATGATGAAAAATAATCATTTGCCATTCAATTAAACAACTAGGCATAAATGATGATTCTAGTGGTGTGTGGTGGGTGTAAAAAGACCCTACCTACTAGGGGATGGTTACAGGCTGAGGAAGGAGTAGGACAAAGTAACACAAAGAAAGATGTGCTCCCAGTCAATGACAGACCTATAAACTGTTTGGGAAGTGCAGTAGACCAGGTTAATGTTGCACAGTCATTTCCCATCCCCTCTTTCAAAGAAAACTTATATTTGATCAGCTATCCATATTCCTGCTTGTGGACAGGCTTCTCAGGGGAGGCATGAAGAATCTCAACCCCTCCAGCCTGCCCTGTTTCATTGGTTCATTGAGTCAGGGAATGCAAAGCAATTCTTGTCAGGGTGGTACATGGCCAAGTTAGCTTGAGGCTGGGGTGAGATGGAGATGAGGCTGATGTTTCTGAAAGGGTTTTCTTGATCTTAAAGAAACACAAAAAAGAGGAAGTCTCTTTACTGCCTATACTACTGGACACTGACCTGGGGGTGTAGTCCCTGCTTCAAGCATCAGGAATCTAGGAGGCCAAGAGGCTAAAGATGGCAGAGCAGAAATGTTACTTGAACTGGAACTAAAAGGAAGGATGGGTTTTCATAAACAGCAAAATAGTGAAGGAGCAAGAAGATTTTTAAAAAAGGTAAGACTATAGATTAAAAAAAAAGAGCTGGGCTGGGGGTGGGGCTGTCTTGTTAATTGAGCAACAACAAGACCACTAATGTTAGAACCAAAGGAAGTTATAGGAGGAACATTTTGATAAATGAAGAAAATTCACTGATTCCTTTCCCAATCACTCCTCCAGTCATGTGGTGGTGCAATGCAGGGTGCTTGGGTTTCTTATTTGACCTGCCACAAATGAATATTTGGGCTTCTTTCTTCATATGAAGAATAAGAAAGGCAGGAGGCTCAAAGAAGTCCTGTGACTTGTATAGTTTGTAAACTTAAAGCAGTTGTGCAAGAACATCATCTTACTTCATTTTATCTTGACATGGTCTTGTTTGACCATTTTTTGTGTGGTTATGGATTTACTATGTTTTACCTCATGGTGGGACACATGTTCTGCTTGCCATGTGAGAGAAAGAAACTGACTTCTCATAAAAGTACACAAAATATGGTAGTTATATGTTTTAAATTATTTTATTCTTTTTAAATCTCCAAGTTTGAAATTTACATTATAGAAAAACCAGAACACATAGAAGAAGTATATTTCAAATTAGAATTGTCTCACTGAAGTGGAACAAAGCTAACTATGCTTCAATGTTTGGTGACTGTTTGCTCAATAAAACTCCCTGACACAATGATTTAAGTGCCTGTAAGACATATGTGATTGGCAATCCTTTATGAAAAAGAATAAACTCTTAAACTCTTAGATACCACTCAAAATATATTAATGCTAAGTTATTTTTAAACTCACAAAATTTTACCAAGATAATTTTGTTGCTGACATAGGCATCATATTTAATAACAATCTAGGAAGTCATTAATTATTAAATGCAGAATTCTTATTTTTAAACTAACTGTTCATTTATACTTTCATACATTACTCATTATATAAATATACCACAACTTATTTATCTATTCAAATATTTAATGTCCAATGTGGCTGCTTCCAATATTTTGCTGTTAAAAGCAGTATTACTTTGAGCATGATTTTATTCATCTTTGAGCACAAATATACATTTTTATTGAGTATTTGAAATGAAATAGAAGATTAAGTTTAAGTAGAAACTGCTAAAGAACTTTCCAAGTAGTTGTACCTATTTACTCTCCCAGCAGCAAGATATGATAATTCTATTTGATCTTTACATTTTTTGTTGAATATTGATAACGCATGTAATTTCTTCTACCTGTGGCTTGCATTCTTTTCTTCTAAAATTTTCTTTTGATAAATAGAATTTGTTAAGTTTAATATATCTGGTTTATCACATTTTTGCTTTATGGCTAGTGATTTGGGGGGTATAGTTTAAGAAAGCTCTGTCTCTACAAGTTCAGGAAAATAAGCTCTTAGACTGTCTTCTGTCTTCTAGAAATTTGTTTACTTTTTATTTTTCCGTTTTTGTTTTTTTAATTTATTGTTGTTCAGTTACAGTTGTCACACCTTTTATCCCATTGCTCACCCTTGCCCTATCCCTCCCACTCCCACAGTCAATCCATCCCATTGTCCATGCCCATGAGTCCTCTGTTTGAGTTACTTTGCTTGCCCTTTCCCCCCTTTTCCCCACTGTCTCCCACTTTCCTTCCCTCTGATCACCATCAGTTTGTTCTTTATTTCCAAATCTCTGGTTCTATTTTTGTCATTTTTTTGTTTTGTTGATTAGGTTCCACTTATAGGTGAGATCATATTTGTCATTGTTTCACTTTTTAAATTTGGAGTTACAAAATTCATCTCTAATTCTCGGCTATGATGTGAATTAGGGAGGAATCAAGATTAATTTTTTCTCCCTATGGAATCTGAATGACCCAGTATAAATTATTGAAAAGACTACTCTTTCACTGCATTGAAGCACATGAATCAGTGACTATATTTGGACATATCTATTCTGGAGTCTGTAAATTTTTCTATGATCAATGTATCTGCATTGTACCTCTGTCATACTACTCTTATTATTACAGCTTGGTTAGTCTAGATTTTTGGTATTATGAGGTTTCTAAGTTTATTATTTTTGTTATTCATAATTATATTATTTATATAAGGCCTTCCTCAAGCCCATATAAATTGTAAAATCACCTATTTAACACAAAAAAATGCTAGGATTTTTATTGCAACTAAGTTGAATTTGTATATCAGCTTGGGAGAAAATAAAATTAATTTAGATTTATTTTATTTCAGTGATATTCTGTGGTGTTCTCTGTAAAAGATGTACATTTTTGTTGGATCTACTGCTAGGAATTTTGCCAGAACAAAGCAAAACAACCCGGGAAGCAAAACCCACACCCACAAATAGAACCCACAACCACACTATCAACAACAAATGAGAAAATGTTAATTAAGGTATAAAGAGATTAAGACCATTACAAAAAAGGAAGAACAATAGAGAATTGACTAACTGAAACACAAATGATTTTGAGAGGGCCAAAGAAAGAGAAATAATAAGAGTAGGGAATGGAAACAAAGTGAAGAAAGAAAGAAAATAAAATTTATGTTATAAATAAAAAAGGTAGGGAAGTGGGAAAAACGAAGTGAACAAAGGGAAGAGTGTAATGTATGGTTTTAAAAAATTAAAAAAATATTGACAAAAATAAAGACCAAATTGAAGAAAACATCCAACACAGTAACATCAATGATAAATGAGAAAAGATTAATGAAGGAGAAAAAGAAAGAATAAGGAAGAAGAAAGAGAAAATGCTTATGAAATTTCTAAAGTAGGGGTGTCAAACTCATTTTCACCAGGGGGCACATCAGCCTCACGTTTACCTTCAAAGGGCCAAAATAACTTTAAGACTGTATAAATGTAACTACTCCTTAACTGTTAAGAAGTTGAAATTACATTCAGTCTTTCGAAGGCAGCTGAGAGGCTGATGTGGCCCCAGGTGAAAATGAGTTTACACCCCTGTTCTAAAGGAAAGAAAAATGATTTTGAGAGGGTAGAAGGGGAGGAAATAATGGGTGAGGAATGAAAACCAGGCTAAGTGAGGGGAAAAGTAAAATTTAAAATAAAAAAAGGACAGGAAGAAGGCAAAATTAAGTAGGAGAGGGGAACAGTAAAATTTGGGATTTGAAATACAAATATAGTGAACATCTAGGAATAAAATCAAAGGAATACAACCACAACCAACATATCAACAACCCAAAAGCAAAGATTGCTGAAGATGGAGAGAGAATAATAGCATTTTAATAGAAAAAAAAGTGAGATGACTAATGTCTAGAATGTGATAACTGAAGAAAAATGGTTTGAGAGGCTGCAGGGAGGAGAAATCATAAGATTTCAGAATAGAAACAAATGATAGCAAGAGAAAAATAAAATGAAAAACAAAAATAAGAAGAAGAAGGCAGAAGGCAAAATGGAGTAAGAGAAAGGAGTAGTAAAACATGAGATTGAAAATAAACTAAAAAAACAATAGTGAAATAATAGAAACAAACTTGAAGGAAAAGAAAATAATGTTAAAAATCTATGCTGGAGGAAAAATAACGCAAATAATGAAGAAGATTATGGTGCAATTTGTCTTCACACAGTCTAGTGCTTGTAATTGTCTTCTCTTTCTGGCTCTGGTAATTACTCCTGGTAATATCAGATAGTATCCTAGTCTGGCCCTAGGCAGCCTGATCCAGATTACAAGCAATCTACAGACAGTGGCTCCCTCAGGCTTGGCTGTTTCCCATTGTTCTGCCCTGTCAGCTTTCCATCAGCACAAGGTCCAGGAATGGTTCATCTAATGACCCGAGAACACTACCAGTACCACCTCCACCTGTCTCCAGAGTGGGTCTCTGGTGCAAATGGAAGGATGGAATCCCAGAGTCACCCCTGGGGCACCCTGTTCAGTCTTCAGGAAAGATGATGGGAGTCTTTCCTTGTGCCCTCACCACACATTTTGGTCTGTCCCACATCATCTCCAACAATGTATGGTTTCTGGTGAATTAGCTGTCCATGTTCTGTAAGGAACCAGTCTGTGTAAAAGGAACAGCTTTTTCCTGGTTGGTGCAGGCAGCAGCTTTGCCTAAGAGCCTAGGCTGGGCAGGGTCTGAACACCCCTTGTTGCACCTGTCTCTAAATTCTTTGCTCATATGGTTTTAGTGGATCAGGGCCTGAGGAACAGTGTAGCTCATAGTGTCTGATAGAAGCTCAGAAAGGGCCCTTTCAGAGATTTTCCTTCTTTCCCCTGTGGATATGTACCAAGCAGAGGGGCTCTGACACTGGCCTCACTTGATATGCAAAGCCTGTAATCCCACAAGAGGGAGTTGGGCATACCTGTCTATGAAAGGACCTGCCTGGCTGCAACAAAAATCAGGCATTCCCCTCCTGGCCATCAAGTACCCAGCCTGCCACTCTCACAGGGAGCTCAGGCTTGAACTCTCCACTCTGCATTATCCCTGCTTGCTAACTGTGCTGGGTCAGGTCCCAGAGTCCCTTCAGCATGACAGTTTCACTCTGATTTCTTTGCTGGCTGAGCAGCTCAGTGCATGCACAAGCACAGGGTCCCTACCTAGTACTGAGTCTCACCTCAGCTCCTCTTTTAAAAGAGTTTCTATGTGGTCCCCACACTGCAGCGCCAAGCCCTGGGGAACTGGTTCTCCATGCACTCCACCTCCCCGCAAAGTACAAAGTCTCTCTCATTTTGAGCTAACTACACATGCCATTACCTCCAATAGTTTTAGACAGGGTTTCTTTCTGGAACTTTCCTGGATGGCTGATATGCTGCTTGCTGTGTGTGCGTGGCTGGAGTCTTCTAGACTCTGTGTATCCTCCCAAGCCTCTACTAATAGGGTTGGGGGTTCCCTGTGAAGGACCAAGACACCCCACTCTGGGAGGGGAAGGAGCTACTAAGCTACATTTTCTCTCCTCTGTTTTCTCCCCTCCTGCAGGCACTTCATACAGGGTATTTTCCTTTCAACTTATAAAATTTTTTACCGCATGGTGCAAAGCTCCATCTGTACTCCTTGCCTTCAAAAATTCACATCAGCTGAGATTCCATTTATTATTAATGTCACTTGTTGGACTATCAGCCTAAAATCCATGCTGGGGGTAGAAGCAATTGGGCTCAGCTTCGACCTAACTGGCTGCTATCTTCCTGCTTCTTCATTTTTTTTGGAAGAGTTTGATAAGGATAAGTATCAAATCTTTGAATGTTTAGTAGAATTTACTAGTGAAGCCATTTGGTTCTGGACTTCTATTTTGGGGAAACTTTTTGATGATTGTTTCCATTTTTTCACTGTTTATCAGT
>PVKM010043217.1:0-12575 GCA_004027735.1 Carollia perspicillata
GGTTTATCTGTCCCTTTGCCTGAAGTCAGGTTTGTCCTTTGCATCCCCGCATGGTATTCCCCTGCCTGTTCATTCTCTGTCATTGGCCAAGGAACACGTGAGTCGTTGCACTCGGGCTGACACCGTCAGGGCTGCTGAGAACATTCCTGGCCATGTGTTTCCTCCTGAGTCTCTGCGCCTCCAACTGGAATTGCTGGACGGGCATGTCTTTGACTTCCCTGGATAATCGCAGACGGGTTTTCCAAGACGGGTGTACTTGCAGTGTGTGAGAGTCACTGTTGTTCTGCCTTGTCACTGGCACTCATACTGTTTGTGTTTAAATTTCTCTGCCAGTTCAGGGGGGTGGTGTGGGGTCGGAAGAGGAATCTCTTCGTGGTTTTATTTGGATTCACTTTCTTCCCTCACTTTTTGCACAAGTGGGAACACACAGCATTGGAGGCGTCTGTCATTCTTTTCTGATTTTATTGTCCTCCTCCCCTGTGAGGGTAGACCTCTTTTAATCCAGCCAGCCCTGGGGGCGGTCCCTGGTCTCCCAACGATGCTCCGTCCTCCCCCTCTGAGCTTCTCTTTAGTGTCTCGCAGGGTTGTCACTTTCTCACCTTCAGAGGATTTATCTCATCGATAGCTATAACTGCCACCTGATCTTTCTTTTTAAAGCCTCACCTGAGGATGTGTTTTTATTGATTTTAGAGAGACTTTTAGATATATGGGATGATGCCGCGACCAACTGAGCCACCCGGCCAGGGTCCACCACCTGATCTTCCCAGTTTCCCTCATTTCAGTTGTGAGATCTCTTCCTGGGGAAGTCACTTAATTCAGCTCAACAGGTGGCCTGCCTTTTTTGAAACGTGCTGTACACGGGAGCATCTGATAGGGAGACAGAAAGAGAGGAGAGGTGGGGGTGACCCCCAGGGGTGGGTTCCAAACACCCGACAGGCTAGGGCTGCCGTTAGTGAGACGGGGAGGCGGTGGGAGAGCAGGCGGTGGCCGTACTGCCTGCAGGACCCCCGTGTGGGCACGCGAGGGAGGCAGGCATCACACAGGGTGGACCTGAGGATTCGTTAGAGCTTGGAAGGTGTTGGAGCCCCAAGGCTGGACAGGACTGGTGTGCAGGGTGCTATGGGCAGGAACGAGGTAGGTTCTGAAGCCCCTGTTCGTGGCCCAGCCCCCGTCATGGGCCACACGGAGGGCCTAGTGCTGAGGGGCACACACGTAGACTTCTGGCCGAACACACCACTGGCCCTGCTGTGTTCTGCTGCTGGCCCTCGGTGGAGTACGACCCTTCTCTGAGCCTCTCTCACCTTTGGTGTCAAAAACAGGGCTAGGCCCTGGCCAGTGTGGCTCGGTTGGGCATCGGCTTGCAAACCGAAGGGTCGCAGGGTCACTGGGTCACTGGTTTGATTCCCCATCAGGGCACTCGCCTGGGTTGCAGGTTCCACCTCCGGTTGGGGCATGTGCAAGAGGCAACCAATTGATGTTTCTCTCTTGCGTCAGTGTGTCTCCTCTTTCTGTCTCCCTTCCCCTCTCTCTAGAATCAAGACAAGGGAAAAAAAAACAGGGCCAGAATTCCAGTTTCCCAAGATCCTCTTTGAGGCAACACGGTGACAGTGAGCCTTAACTGAGTGCTTCTTGTCTGCCAGGCTGTACGACCAACACGGCTCCCTGAGATGTGGGTACGGTCTCCTGAGTGCGGGGGCCACAGGCAGCTCTGACGGAGCCCCCGGCTCAGGAACTGGCTCCCGTGGCCGTGGCGTTGTGGGCCCGTCCTTTTCCCACTCCCGGGGCCTCTCTCTGAGCCTAATGACAAACCGAAGCTGGAGCTCCAGCCCTTCCCACCCCCTCCCTGCGCTGGGACAGCAGCTGCAGAACAGCTGGGACCAGGACACGGGCAGGTCCCTTGTCCCAGTGTCTTTCGTACGTTATCCCCAAAGTTCTTGTGTGCCCAGGCTTCCAGTGGAGGTGGCTCCAATTTTGGGAATTCCAGGACAAATCCTTAATTTTGAACATCCTCTGAATTTCCTAGAATCTCCCCACCACAGGCCAATAGAAGCAACACTCAGGGACAGTTGGCAGAAAAATAGAAGACAGGGACGGGAAAGGAATGAGGCTGGGGCCTCAAACTGGAAGCCCCCACGTTGGATCGGGGTCATGGTCAAATTATTTTGACCTACGCAGATCTGAATTCAGGGGCTTCCGGTTGGGGCTGAGCCTCTCGGTTGGCTCTAGTCTCCCCGACCCCTACGCTGTCTTACCTGGGCCCACGGCGCATGTCCATGTCCATATCATTGGTGGTCTGTGAGCCATCTATCAAGTTTGTAGTCCTCAGGGTAGTAGTTTTTGGGAGCACAACTTCGCATTATGAAAATTACCAAGCTCACAGAAAAGTGGGAAGCAGAAGGAGGCCTGCACACTCGGGCAATTGCCTTCCAAACTTTCAGAGGGACTGAGGCCCAGAAAGGGTGTCCCCACTGCCTAAAGCCACACAGCCTAAAGGTCTGGGGCTTCCCCCAAGTTACGCTGGATTTAACAAAGTTGTACCAGGTGGGAGTTTGGGAGGGATTCACGTATTCCTTCCAGCACCTATTATATGCAGGGCCCAAGGCTTGGGCCTCCAGGGGGACCACACAGTCCTGGCTCCGGCTTCACAGAGATCAGGGGTCCCTGCTCAGCACAGAGCCCAGCCTCAGGGCATTTGCACTTGCCGATTCCGCTGCCTGGCACACTGTTTCCCCAGACAGCTGCGTGGCTCTCTCTCCTGCCCCTGCTTCCAAGCTCTGCTGAAGGAACTGAGGGTCTGGGGGATCCCCGACTGCACTGGGTCTATCCCAAATTCCCCTGCTGGCCCTCTCCCGGTGGGTCTTGTTCCTCCCTGACTTTGAAGGGCAGTGCAGGTTTAGGGACTCAGGAAGGCCACAGCCCTGACCTTGCTTGCAGGGTGTGCTCTGAGAGTTATGCTGGCCTCTCATGCACCCTCAGCCTCATCTCAAACTCCCTGAGAACGTATATGTGTGGAGTGCCCTCTGATTGCCAGGCCCCTGCTCAGCTCCCCACAGCAGCCCTGAGAGGGCAGGCAGGGCAGCTACAAATGTGTAAACTGAGGCTCAGAGGCAGGACTGACCTGTCTAAGGCCCTCTAGCAAGCATGGGGTGGGGATATGTTTGAGAGACCTCAGGGTAGACAGAGGTCCCCCAGATGAGAAAGCAGAGACCAGAGTGCTGGTGTGGGGGTGAGGGACTGGGCAGAGAGGGACCCCTGACCCCTCGGGCCCTGCCCAGTGGCAGTTGTCTGGTCTGTGCTTAACGAGGAGGGCCGGAGGGGCCCACAGTGTGAGACCGGGATCTGGAAGCCTGAGTTCTCTTGGCCACGTAGCCTGTTTTTTTCTCGCCACAGCCTGGACTTTCCTCTCGTAGAATGACTTTGTTGGCCCTGAAGCCCCGGGTCTCAGGGCCCTGCTGCCCAAGTTTTCCTGCCCACAACGGCCCCCTTCCTGTCCCCACAGGACAGTGGCGGCCGAGGTGCGGAAGCAAGTGTCCCGGGAACGCGGCGGCTCGCCCCACTCCAGCAGGCGCTGCAGCAGCTCCCTGGGGGTAAGTTTTTGGGAGGTGCCCCCGACCCTGCCTTCTGACAGAGGGGGGGTTCCCCTCTGCTGTGGCTCTGATTCACCCACCGGCCCCCTGAGTGCCCTGTCCTGGGGAGAAGCAGAGGCAGGGAAGGGGTTCCTAGCCTGGCCCCTGTGCCGTCCCCATTCCTGCTTCCCTGTGAGTGGGGAGGGTGGTCCCCTTCTCTGCGGCTGCTTCCTTGGGGTGGGGGTGGGGGTGGGGTTATGTCCCAGTGGGTGGTCGAGGTGAGGGTAGGAGAGGCTCCAGCCTAATGTAGCCCCACCTCCTGCTGCCTGGACCACCCAGATGAAGATGGGGAGGAGGGCAGCCTAGGGGATGGGAGGTACCTCCAGCTGCAGAGGAGAGGGGGTGGGGCCGTCTTTCCACAGGGCCTTAGGAATTGTCTGTTTCTTTGTAGCAGTCAACAGGCCTTTCCTTCCAGCATTAGTTCCCTGTGCCTGCAGGCACAGGGTGTGATTTCCTGCCTGGAAGGAGGGGTGGGGCTGACTGAGCTGGCGGGGGAAGAGGGGGAGTCTGAGGTCACTGCCCTTCATGGAACCTCTGTAGCTCCAGCACCCTTCGTGGCTCCCACTGCCCTCTTACTCAAGTCCGAGGCCCACCCGTGCTCACGTTCACCCTCCACCCCCATTCCTGGTGCCCAGGGCAGGAGTCACAGCCACTTTCCTCTGACCCAGGTCCCACTGACTGAAGTCATTGAGCCCCTGGACTTTGAGGATGTGATACTGAGCCGGCCGCCAGATGCTGAGCCCGGGCCCCTCCGAGACCTGGTTGAGTTTCCAGCGGATGACCTGGAGCTGCTGCTGCAGCCCCGAGAATGCCGGACCACGGAGCTCGGGATTCCCAAGGACGAGTGGGTTCGACCCCTTGCCCTCCCTGCTGTAACTCCATTTGTCTCCACGCACCACCCCCGTTAGCACCCCTTTCCCATCAAACTCCCAGCAGCCCTGAATTCAGGTCCTGCCTCCTCTGTGACCATGGATAAGTCACACCCTCGCTGATCTTCCATCGCCCTGCCTCTGTTTACCCTGAGTTTATTTTACGCAGAAAGCTGGATGCCCAGGTGCGGGCCGCGGTGGAGATGTACACAGAGGACTGGATCATCGCCCACAGAAGGTGGGTCTGGCTGGGGTCAGCTCAGGGTGGAGGGTCAGGAGGCCAGGTCTCAGTGCAGAAGAGCCCATTGTCTGCAGCTGGTCCTCCTGCTTGTCTGCCCACTGTGCCTGCAAGGACAGCTGGACTTCAGTGATAGAGTACAGCACAGGTGGGTGGCCTTGCTGGCATCACCTGGGCCTTGCAGGTGTGTCGGGGTGCATCAAGGAGCCTGGGGGATCCCTGGTCCCTGCTACCCACCCAGCCCTGCCTCCTCCTAGGTACCAGCATCTGAGTGTGGCATACAGCCCCATTACCACAGAGACCCAGCGAGAGCGGCAGAAGGGCCTCACCCGCCAGGTCTTTGAGCAGGATGCTTCTGGGGATGAGAAGTGCGGCCCAGAGGACTCGGTGAGGGAGCCCTGGGTGAGGGTCAATGCTGGGGTAGGTATGTGGCCACCAGCCTCAGCTCTCAGTTACATGTGGTGAGAAATGACCCAAAGAGCCTTGACTTCAAAAGGAAATATATTGGCCTCGTGAATGAAAAATTAAGGTAATGGTAAGGTAATGACCATTACACCCATTTCACAGGTAAAACAACTGAGGCACAGCAAGGTGATTAGGGGGCCTTTACTGTCCTACCGGGTCCCTAGCCTTTATTTTGTCAGCCCACATTTATTGAGCAGCTACTTTATAACAATGATGATCATACCAAGAATTATTGTTATTGTTTTCATTGTTCCTATTTATAGATGTAGTTGGGGAAATGGAGGCCCTTAGAGTTGGGATCCAGACCTGAGGTTACAGTGCTGAGCTGGGATTTGAACCAGGGCAGTTTGGCTCTGACCATTGGTTTGTCTAGGAGGTCAGGCAGGATCCTGTGCCAGTGATAGCTCCAGTAAAAGAACTCTCCCTCTCCTGGCAACAGTGAGCAAAGTCCCAGGGAAGGCTTTCATTGGCCCAGTCCAGTTATGTCCTTACTTCGGAGCCAATCTCTGGGACTTCGTAGGTGTTGTGTTCTGATTAGCCAGAGGAGGGTCATGCGAAGCCCAGAACATAGGGATAGGAATAGCCTTGCCAACAGTGGTAAAGGAGGGAGGCTTGCCAAACAAGCTCTATAAAGAGGGTCAGCAAAGCCACCAAGTGACCCTTGTAGTGGTGACTTAGTGCTTGACCATTTTGCACTGACAGGATGACCCCCGGCACTCCTCGGGCTCCCCAGAGGACACTCCAAGAAGCAGTGGCGCCTCTGGCATCTTCGACCTGAGGAACTTGGCAGCTGACTCCCTGCTGCCCTCGTTGCTGGAGCGCGTGGCCCCTGAGGACGTGGACCGGCGCAACGAGGCCCTGCGGAGGCAGCACCGGCCCCACACTCTGCTCACCCTCTACCCGGCGCCTGACGAGGTGGGTGCCCGCAGGCCCACGTGGGCCAGTACCCCTCCGACTGACACGTATCCCTGTATAATACCCCACCAGCATGTACTGGGTACCTGCTGTATACCCTGTATTTTATTCAGTGGCTTATATTGGTTGCCTAATATGTACTTTTATATTTATTCAACCAATACTTACTGTATACCTTTTGTGTAGTCCTACCTTTAATCAAACAGAATTTGTTGAGATCTTATTATGTGCCTCTATTTATCTAACCAGTGCTTATTGGTGGGGCACCTAGTATATGTGCTTTGTTTTTATTCATAGCTTTTATTAGACACCTATTATATCCCCCAATATTTATCGAACCCACTTTTATTGGTTACCTGGTGTATGTATACCTATGTTTTCATTCAATGATTTATTGAGTCTTTACTGTATACTCCTGTATTTATTCAATCAGTGTTTATTAGGTACCTAATACATACATACATATATATATATATATATACCTCCAGTCATCATTAATCAAATGCTTTCTGTATACACCTGTGTTTATCCAACTTTTAGTAGGTACCTACTGTATATCTCTGTATTTTTTCAACCAACATGTTGGGGTGCCTGTTGTGTGGCAGGCACTGGGGATACAGACATGGGCTAGATAGACTCAACCCCTTCCCACCCAAGTTTACAGTCTAATGGAGGAGAGAGCTTCCCACCAGGAAATTACAGCCCAGACAGAGGACACCACAGTAAGATGCTGGTAATTGTCCCTCCCCTGACCTGCAATGCCCAGCCACATGGCCCATTGCCGCAGAGCATCGTGAGCACCTGGAGGAGGTGCCTGCCCAGGCCTCAAGTCAGGGAGGGCTTCCTGGAGGAAGTGCCAGCTAAGCTGGGACCTGAACCACAAGCAGATGTTGGCCAGAAAAAGAGGAGGGGAGAAGAAAGGCCTGACAGGAAGGGGACAGCATGCGCAAGGGCTCAAAGGCAAGGGAGTCAGGCTGGGGTGGAATTGCTCCCAGGCCGTACATTGGCGGAGGACATGTCCCAGCTGCCCCTGGGCTCTCGGCAGGATGAGGCCGTGGAACGCTGCAGCTACCCGGACCCACCCCACGAACACTTTGGACAGAGGATCCTGGTCAAGTGTCTGTCTCTCAAGTGAGTGTGCTTACCTACCTATCCCTTCAGACACGCGAGGGGACCAGGTAGGTTACGGGGTGGCACCCACTTGGTGCTCGCTGCGAGAGCCACGCCTTGACCATGTGCATCCCTGAGACCAAGGAGGCCATGGGCTCTTAGGTGAGAAATAAGGCTTCTTTTTTTATTATTCAAAGCCACCAATCCTCAAGTGCTAGCTGTGTGCCAGACTCTGTTCTCAGCCCTTCACATACATTAACTCTCTTCTTCGCTACAATCTTGTGAAGGGGACACAGTGGGAAAACCCAGGCACAGCGTGATGAAGTCATGGTGCCCCAAATCACACAGCCTGTGAGGCCAAGGTCCAGCATGGGCCCACTCCACGGACCCAGGTGGAGGGGGTGCTTGTGACCCTGGGGTTTGAGGCCCCTTCCACATCAGCCCCCCAGGGAGCAGCCAAAAATGTGTGGGAACAGAGCTGAACAGGATGTGGACTTGGACCTGAGCCTGGCCCCACCCCCTCATCCTGAGTTCCTGCTTGGACGGGGCAGGAAAGAGGCCTGTCTGGCTTGAGGCCTGGGTAGGCTGCCTGCCCCAAGCATAAGAGTTGGGAACTGGCTATGTGAGCTCATCCAGTCATTCAACACTCACTGAGTGCCTACTGTGTACAGGGTTTGTAACAGTGAGATGACCACACAGGACTCTCGGTGGGACACGCAGCATACCCAAAGGCAGGGAGACCTCTGGAGAGGGGAAGAAAAGCCAAGAGGTGGGGCGGGGTTGCGCCATGCAGGGATTGGTTCTCAGGGCAGTGGGGAGCCTCAAAATTTAAGTTTTAAGATGCTCCCTTAAAAGCAGGTAGTGAGTGGGGGCCAGCAAGGCAGAGTAAGGCAGGGAGGTGGTTACAGTGGCCATTCAGGACTCAGCCCAGGGTGGCACAGGTAGCAGAGGACACCCCAGAGAGGTGGGACAGGGAGGCCCAAGAGTGGAGAATTTCCAGCTGGGGGCAGATTATTGGACCCAAAGCTGACTCTGTGCCAGCTGAACAAGGGCCATGGTTTTTGGGCGGGGGCTCTGTGTGAATTACTGACAGAAGAGGGGAGAAAAAATCAGTGCCTCCGTTTCCTCTTTTGCAACATGGGACAGGTCTTTCCTGCAAGCCCCTAAGTGGTGGTTCTGCGTGACCCAGTGGGAAGTAGGTGCTCCCCGTGCTGCAGCAAAGCTGGGTTGGGCCTCGAGAGGAAGCAGGGGTGTGGATGGCGGGAATGCCAGGGAAAGCCTCTGCCACAGCACCCCATTCACCCACAGGTTCGAGATCGAGATCGAGCCCATCTTCGGCATCTTGGCCCTGTACGATGTGCGGGAGAAAAAGAAGGTAGGAGCCCCTTTCTTCCCTTTCCTCCCTCACTCCCTTCCTCGCTGCAGGGCTGTGGGCTTTCTGGAGGTGGTGGCCCAGCTGCCTCTTGTGCCCCCAGATCTCGGAGAACTTCTACTTTGACCTGAACTCAGACTCCATGAAGGGACTGCTGCGGGCCCACGGCACTCATCCAGCCATCTCCACCCTGGCCCGCTCCGCCATCTTCTCCGTGACCTATCCCTCGCCTGACATCTTCCTGGTCATCAAGGTGCCCACTGGGGCTGGGTGAGGAGGTGGTAATGGTGAATGCCACAGGTGCAGTCCCTGCTCTCGTGGAAGAGCAGACATGTCCCAAGAAGGATGAGCAGGCCTCTTGTGGGGAAAGCGCAGGCAGTGGAGCAAGCCTGGAGTTGGCTCCTGGCCCAGGTGGAGAGAAATCACTGAGGGCTTCTATGGAGAGGCGACAGCCGAGCCAGGACCCATGAGTGAGCACCCCGTAGAGAAATGGAAGCCTTGCATAGGGGGACAGGCATTTTAAATATTTTTTAAACTGGAGAGTTTTTCCATTTTTTAGGGGAGGAAAGACCTAGTCGGCATATGTATTTGGGATTTTCTATTTCCAGGAGAGAGCTCAAATTTCCTTTTCCAAACATTCAGTTAGGTTTCACTAGTGGTATTTGTGGGGCAGCTATAGGCAGGCACTGCTCACGGTCAGTCAGGCTTCTCAGGGAATGCTGCCTCTGGTCCTCACAGCAGTCCTGGGAGGTAGGGGTTGCCACGGCTCCATTTTACAGATGGGGAATAGGTAAGGGACCTGGTCCAGGATCCCACAACCGAGGAACGTTCAGGATTGAAGTTCTCGTGGCCCAGAGCCATACTTGGAGTGGCCTCTGTCCATACCAATAAAGAATTGGAGATGTAGGGAAACTATGGAGTCTAGGCTTTGGGGCAAGTTCAAAAGGTGGGGAGGGGACAGCTGGCCAGGTGAGTCCACTGCTAGCACTGAATCCCAAGGACGGTGGGAGCCATGGGAGGTGTTAGAGCAAAAGCTCTTGTGGATGAGGTGTCTGGGGGCTCCTGACAGGTTCAGGCGGTAGGAGTAGGGTGGGGAGGTTAGGGTCCAGCAGTCCCTCACTGGGCCCGCCTGCCTGCCCCTCAGCTGGAGAAGGTGTTACAGCAGGGGGACATCAGTGAGTGCTGTGAGCCCTACATGGTGATGAAGGAGGCGGACACAGCCAAGGTAAGCAGGTGGGGGCTGGTCCTGGTGATAAATGGGCCACCTGGCAGGGCAGATCCTGCATTCAGGCAGGCCTGGGGCACTGAGCTTGTGGGTGTCGGAGGGTCTTCCCACAGAACAAAGAGAAGCTGGAGAAGCTCCGCCTGGCGGCCGAGCAGTTCTGCACCCGCCTGGGCCGCTACCGCATGCCATTCGCCTGGACGGCTGTGCACTTAGCCAACATCGTGAGCAGTGCTGGGCAGCCTGACCGTGATTCCGACTCAGAGGGTGGTGAGGAGGCGGGGCTGATGGTCGGGGGCGGAGCTACTGGGAAAAGGACGGGCCCCCTCTGCTGGCTGTACTCTGTACTAGGCTGAGTCGGCCAAGTTGCTCTGTGCCTCTCTACCTCTCTACCCTCCACCTGTCGCTGTCACTGCCTTCCCCAGAGCGCCGACCTTCCTGGACTGACCGCCGCCGTCGGGGGCCCCCAGACCGGATGAGTAGCGGAGACGATGCCTGCAGCTTCTCCAGCTTCCGCCCTGCCACTCTAACTGTCACCAACTTCTTTAAGCAGGTATCGTGGCCATAGGGGAGGGGTGCCAAGGGACACCCCCGTGGCTGCACAGGCCCCGGGGACTCAGCTCATGGGGATGGGTCTGGTGCAGGAAGCTGAGCGGCTCAGTGATGAGGATCTCTTCAAGTTCCTGGCTGACATGCGGCGCCCGTCATCCTTGCTGCGGCGTCTACGGCCAGTGACCGGTGCGTGGCGCACCCATAAAAAAGAGGTGTCACTCATACGGTCACTGAACAAACACACGCTGACCACCTGCTGTGCGTGGCCCTGGGGATGCCACAGCGACCGTGATAAACAAATCCCACCCTCAGGGGCTGGACCTTCCAGTAGGGGCCACAGATTAGAAACAATAAATAAGACAGATGTTGGGTCAGTCGAGGGATGTAGTTGCTGAGGGGCAGAGCTGATCAGATACGGGGGCAAGAGGTGGGAGCTGAGGGTGACTTCTGGCCTTAGTACCTGAAGGGCAGCCACCAGAGGGAGCTGTGGGAGGGTTCCACCCCTCACCCCAAAACCTGGAGAGTATGGGGCCCAGCCAAGAGGCTCCTGGGCAGGTGCAAACTAGCTCCTCTTCCCCAGCTCAGCTCAAGATCGACATCTCCCCGGCCCCTGAGAACCCCCACTTCTGCCTGTCCCCGGAGCTGCTTCATGTCAAGCCCTACCCAGACCCCAGGGGCCGGCCCACCAAGGAGATCCTGGAGTTCCCCACCCGTGAGGTCTACGCTCCCCACACAGGCTACAGGTACAGCCTCTGGGACCCAGCTGGGCACTTGAATGGGGGGCATTCAGGCATCATGCAAATCGAGGCCCCCTTTCTCCCAAACACAAATAAGACACCCAGGGTAAGATGCCACTACTCGCTTTAATGGGTATGTATGTAGGCATGAAGGGATACACGTCTTCCTTCACCCCTCCTCAGTGGGGCCATGTCTCCTGCCTTCGGCCCCACCTGCTTCTGTGTCTGCTCTGTGGCCGGAAACAGGGCACGGCAGCCTGGCCAGCCCCAGCAGACGGGCAGCTCTCCTCCCTGTGCAGGGGCCACATGGGGTGTGGGAGCATCCCTTGGTGCGTGGCTCGTCCTCAGTTCCACCAGTCAGGCTCAGGCTGGGAGTGCCGCTGTGTGGAGTCTGAGAAGGAGATAAGGCTCAGCCAAGGCAGGAGGACCTCCATTCAGCCACCCTGCACACCCCCAATCCAGGCGCCCTGTACGCCCAAGCCCCGCCAGGCTCACCTCTCGTGGATTTGTTGCAGCCGGTGCTGCTGAGCCATCATGTCTTGCCTCTGTCGCTGCACGTGGCCCTTGAGGTCCCATAGGATGTAGCTCTGCTTGTCAGCATGGGCCTGTGTGGGGTCAGGAAAGAAACCTCAGCTGGGGGCTGCCTCACCTCCCATCCCCAGATCTTGCCCAGCCCATCCTCCCCATTGCATCAGTATGACCCAGCAAGTCATTGCTACTCTCAGGCCAAGAACTTGCCCATCTGTAAAATGGGGAAGAAATGGGACTCACTAGGTGGAATTATGAGCATGATAGGAATTATTAAAGGGCACAGTGCTGGGTACTTTCTAGACACTCAAGATATGTTACCAGTTACTCTAAAAGTATGCATTTGTTGAGTACCTAGCATCTTCCTGGCCCCATGCTGAGTATCTTACCTGCATTGAGTCCCTGGCTCCACTCTGAGACCTTAGTTGTTGCCTTTATTTGTGGGTGGGGAAACGGCAATGGAAGGGGATATGGGTTTTGCACAGGGTCACACAGGATAGAAGCCATGGTGCTGGGAGGCTGACCTGGGTCGGGGGGATCTCTGGGACTTGGTCCAGAAGCAAGTTCTGGCTGGGAATCAGGGTCTTCACTCTTCCAGGGCTGGGAGCTCCTTACCTTTAAGGCCTCAAATTCTTGACGGGCATGGCCCAGCCAAGCACCTCTCAGCTGGACCTCTAGCTGCTGCATGCTCTCCCGCAGCACCTGCTGTCCCTGGGCCATCTCTCCCAGCGCCTGGGCTGTGGCTTCTGCCTGCAGCTGGAGAGCATCCT
This sequence comes from Carollia perspicillata, assembly GCA_004027735.1. NCBI lineage: Eukaryota > Metazoa > Chordata > Mammalia > Chiroptera > Phyllostomidae > Carollia > Carollia perspicillata. The sequence continues at coordinate 12,405 of PVKM010043217.1, forward strand.
CTTCTATCTGATCAATAGTTAGAGAGACATTAGTAGGATGACCAACTTTGTTTGCCTGGGATATTCCTGATTTTAACGCTGAAAATACTGTATTCCAGCAACCTCCTCTTCCTGGGCAAACCCAGTTTCCCACTCCCTAGACCTAACTCCACTGCAGATTTGTACCCACCC
>PVKM010043218.1:0-12579 GCA_004027735.1 Carollia perspicillata
CCACCAAAATTTCTTAACTTGAACTATTTCAGTAGTAAACTAATTGGTCTGCCTGGTTCTTGAGGATGTTCTCCTTGAAATTTTATTTGATTGTTATGTTCAGCTCCTCTAGTTCCCTTCAGTATTGGGATATTCAAATACTATGTTATGCCATCATCTTGACCCAGGCAGAAGGTTTTAAAAAATAATCCTATTCTAATTAGACTTTTTCACCCCTGAAATAGATATAATCAAGGTAAACAGTGCCTCCTATATTACCAAATACAATTCTCAAATCTAAGTCCTCTTCTGACTTGGCCAATAGCACATTTGACAATGTAAACACTCCGTCTTTCCTAAAATACTTTCTTCAGTTTGGCTTGTAGGACACCATATTACCTTTCTTTCTTCTTTCCTTGTTTTATAGACTACCTCTTCAAAGACTCTTTCCCCCCCTGAAATTTGAATGTTTGGGTGCTCTGGCAATCAATCTTGAGAGGTAACATTTTCTTAACCTATTTCTTCCTAAAGTAAATATGCCCAATCTCATGGCTTTAAATAACTTTATTATGCTGACAACCCTAAATTTTCAGCTTTAGTTTTTCCCTTAACTTGATGCTGGCATACCCAATTAACTATTTCCAAAACACCCTCCTGATCTCTGTCAACAAATCTGTTCCTGCGGTCTACCCATCTCAGTAAATATCAATTCCATCCATCTACTTGTTCATACATATTAAACGAAGGTCACCCTTGACTTTCTTTATTTTTCTTACCACTCCACATGCATTTCACTAACATATTTTATCAGTTCTATATCCAGATTGTATCCAAAATGTGATCATTTCTTACCACCTTCACCTTCAATCACTGGGTAGAACACAAGATACTTTTATATTATAGAGTATCCCATCAGCTAAGCTAGGTAATGTCACTCTTTTGCCTAACACAGTCCAGTGTAGTCCAGATTACTCAGTGAAAAACACAGACTTGGTGTGAGTTTTCCATCCCTAGATGAGCAGCCTCCTTCCTATGTGATTAACTTTGTCTTTTACTATGTGTCCTTGCTACAGTGACCTCTTACTGTCCTTATATAGGTGAGATATGTTGCTCTTTCTAAACCCTTGTGCTTGTTCTACCAGCTGTCCCTCAAGGACTTCACAGCTTATTCTCCTACTTCCTCCAGTGGGAAAACGTTAACATCCCTGGACACACACTATAAAAATGAACACACCTCCCCCAAACCTGCAACTCCTTAATCTCCCTAGCTCTGTCTATCTCTTTGCAATTCTTAGCATCAATTCATTGTTAAACATTTCTTTGTTTATATTTATTTTCTTAGCGTGTATGATTCATTGAGACTGACACTGTTCTGATTTGCCTAGTATGATATTCCCAGTGCCTAGAATATTCCTACCCAATGGTAGATGCTTAATAAATATTTGTTGATGGATATATCTCAACACTTATATTGAACAAATCTTCTTTTAATTTTAATACAATTTATTTAATTTTAAATGTAATTTATAACAGCAGAGGTAGGTATATTTCCATACATGAAAAATCAGTAACAGCCACAAATCAAAACATTAAAATTCTGATAAAAATCAACATACTATTTTCTAACAGTAAATTAGCATAATTATTTTATGACATTACTAATAAAGATGAGTTGTTTCATATTTCAATCATACGATAATCTTAATTTTCATAATATATTTCTGACAGTAAGAGAAATATTGAAAGGCTGCATTTTCTTCATGAAAACTTTACCACAGTGATCTGTGCCACAGGTCATGGCAACCATTGGGTTACCAGACAGAATTTTACTGTAATTCTTTAACATTTTCACCAACACCATCACTATCAAGCCTCTAAAAGTCTACAATGATCATCAGATTTTTAAAATTTAATTACAACCAAAACGGTATATTCGGATAAGAAGTGGAAGGGTCAGACAATTCCTGTCAGCAAATGAATGCAAATGTGCAAATTTTAAAGTATCTGCATTTCCAGCTTTGGATCAGAAAATGTAAGGTAACTGATTTTAATCAGTAGGCAATTAGTAATTTAGCAGAAAAAAAAAACCTCATAAACACTGTGTTTCTGTGATCATCAGACTGAAGAATGACTGCATATAAGATACATGCTTTAGAAAAATGGATGAGAGCTTCCAAAGTCACACAAAATTGCTTTTGTCTAGATAGCATCAAAGGGAAGAAAAATGTTTAAAATAAAAACTTCATAAATAAAACATCTGGTACCTTATTTCACACTTAACTCAATCTGAAGATTACTAATACATAGGACTATATTTAACTTTTTCTCCCTAACCTTAAGCTCTCATTTGCTTTTGTTTTTCATGAATTTTTATATGAAATGGGAGCTTCCTTATTGTCAACAACAGATAAGACCCAGTTTCAATTTACTCTCCTTTTGCTTTTCCATTTTTCTGCTTTTTTCCACTTTTTATCAATAGTTTTTCTGATTTGTTTACGACATTGGCTGAAACACCACTCACAGCTGTTCTTCCAGTTTTTGATTTCTTATGCTCATTGTACGTCTGAATGTAGAAGTTGAGAAAGGGAGATATGAAGTTGATTGTGTAGGCAATTAGAGCTCAGTGCATCCATTTCTAGAAGGGACAATCAGTATAAAGAGACAGTGCTGTATGCCTAATGGTCATGAAGAATTGAACCAGCTGCAATATGCTCAGGTATTATTTCCACCAAAGATAATTCTGAATCCAGGGGCCAAATGCAGTTAACCCTCAGTATGAGCACATAATCACATGGATGAGAGAACTCAGCTGGGCTCCAAAAATCCTTGTCCCCATGTGACCCATTCATATCATTTTAGGCCTATCTCAAGAAATAAGAGAAATCCCAACTAAACAACCTAATATAACATCTTAAAGAACTAGAAAAAGAAGAAGAAAAGCAACCCAAAGTCAGCAGAAGAAAGGAAATAACAAAAATAAGAGCAGAATTGAACTAAATACAAAACAAAAAGACTATACAAAAAAAGAGCCAGTTCTTTTGAAAAGTTTAGTAAAATTGTCAAACCCCTGGCTAGACTCATTGAGGAAAAAAAGAGAAAAGACTCACGTAAGCAAAATCAGAAATGAAAGGGGAGAAGTTACCACAGACATCACAGGTATACAAAGGATCATACTAGGATACTATGAAAGACTATATGCCGCAAAATTCAATAACCTAGAAGAAATGGATAAGTTCCTAGAAATATATAACCTTCCTAGAGTGACTCGTGAACAATTGGTAAATTAAACAGACTTTGACAGCAGTGAGAAAATTGAAACAACCTTCTAAAATCTTCCCAAAAATAAAAATCCAGGACCAAACGGTTTCACTAGTGAATTCTACCAAATACTGACAGCAGATTTGATACTTATCCTTTTCAAACCCTTCCAAAAAATTAAGAAGAGTAGTACTTCCTAACACATTTAACGAGGCCAGCATAACCCTGATACCAAAACTGTCAAAGATAACACAAAGAAAGAAAACTATAGACCAATGTCTCTGATGAATACAGATGCAAGAATCCGAAACAAAATACCAGCAAATCAAATACATTAATACATTAAAAAAATAATACACCATGATTGAGTTGGGTTCATTCAGTGGCACAAGGATAGTTCAACATATGCAGATTGATCAATGCAACATACCACATTAACAAAACAAAAAATAAAAATCATATGATCTTATCAATAGATGCAGAGAAAGCATTTAATAAGATTAAAAATCCATTTCAGATTAAAACACTCAATAAAATGGTTATTGAAAGAAATTACCTCAATATAAAAAGGGCCATATATGACAAATCATTATCTAATATCATATTCAATGGTGAAAAACTGAAAGCTTTTTCTCTAAAATGAAGAATAAGACAAGGATGCTTGCTTTCACCTCTCTTATTCAACATGGTTCTGGAAATCCAAAGCAATCAGGCAAGAGAAAGAAATAAAAGGCCTCTATATTGATTGCAGCATTATTCACATTGGTCAAGACATGGTGACAACAGAACGGTCCTTCAAAAGAGGATTGGATAAAGAAGATGGTGGTACATATATACTATGAAATACTACTTACAAAATCAGCCATAAGAAAGAATGAAATACTACCATTTGCAACAACATGAATGGACCTTGACAGTATTATGCTAAGCAAAATAAATCAGTCATAAAAAGCTAAGAAACCCATGATATCATTCATATGTGGGATACAAAACTGAAACTCATAGACACAGAAACAGTATGGTGGTTACCAGAGGAAAAGGGTAGGGGATTAGTAAGGGGTAAAGGGGACCAAATATATGGTGACAGAAGATGATTTGACTTTGGGAGGTATACACACAATGCAATATGCAGATTATGTGTCATAGAAATGTATATGTGAAACCTATATGACCTTATTAACTAATGTCAGCCAAATAAATTTAAATAAATAAATCTTACCTTTTTAATGGATTTTCTTCAATTCCTTTTTAACGAAATATTGAAACATCACTGCCTTTTCTAACTCAAGTAGAGGTGGTGTTCCTCTCCCACCCCACTAAGGTGGGGCAGAATATTTGGAAGGAGTTATGTTGATTATTTCTTTTCTGCATTAGGCGTATAAATGTACAAAACACACCTCCTTTTCCAAACTATAGAGAAAGGGGAGGAAAACAAAGAGAAGATATCTGGAGAAAGAAATCAATTAAATATGAATATGAACTGTCCATATCCCTGAGAAGTCCATTCATAAAATCAAATATTATAATTGTGTATGTGTGATATATGTAGGAACATACACAAACATATATATATATACATATATAAATAAGAAAAAAGTGGAAATTTTTAGAACTAATACTACACCAAAATAAAAATTACATTTAATGGACTCGATAGCAGAATACAGTTGACCAAGAAAGCAATCAGTAAACTCCAAAACAAAGAGAGAGAGTTATCCAAATTGAACCACAGAGAGAAAATAAATTAAGAGAAATTAAACTGAACTCCAGGGACCAGTGAAACAATAATATACATCTAACATATATGTCATCAGAATTTCAGTAGGAGAGGAGAAAGAAAATGATGTGAAAATGTTATTTAAAAAATAAAGGTTGAAAACTTCTAATTGGTGAAAGGCATAAACATACAGATCCAGGATGCCCAGAAAACCCCAAAGAGAATAAATCAAGAGAAATTCATGCCTGGACACATATAATCATGTTCCTAAAAACTTAAGGCAAATAAAAAGTCTTGGAAGCATTCAGAAAAGCAATGAACTAACAAAAGGGGAAAAATGTTGAAACACAGTGGATTTCTCATCAAGGACTAAGTAGGTCAGAAGGATGTATACATTTTTCAAGCGCTAAAAGAAAATAACCATCAATCTAGAATTCTATAATTGGCAAACACCTCCATTAGGAATGAAGGTTGAATAAAGACATTCTCAGCAAACAGAAAGCTATGTTGAGTCAGTTGCCAGAAGACCTGCTGTAAGAGAAGGGATAAACAAAGCTCTCACAGAAAGCAAATAAGACCACAAGAAAACTAAAAATATCAGAACTGAAGAATAAACAATAGAAAGGAAATTTGCAATAGGAAAGAAAAACAGAAAATAACATAAATTGCCATCAAGTGGGACTATTACACAACTATATAATAGCATATTATGCTGGTTTTTTAAAATAAAATAATATTTATGAAGAACTTGCTCTGCTGGATAATAAAACTCATTATAATGGCATAGTGATCAAACCATATATTGGCAGAGTAATATAAAAACTATTCATCAAAGTTAGTATGAGGAATTGATACATGATAGATGCACAATTTAAACCAAAAGGTGAATGGTTATAAATGCTGCTGGCATGATTGGATATTAATTCAGAAGAACACATATGCTATTATGCAAAATACCATATAAAAATAAATTCCACATGGATAAATTTTTATACATACATGTACATGTGTAAGGTATTAATAATATTTTAGGTATGTTTTATATATAAGAGTGATATAATAGGAGATGAACAGATATATAACAAATAATAGATAAGAGGTATATTATAAAATGAACAAAATAAATTATGAAAAATATACACTGAAGAATATAAAAATGTGGAATTGCACAAGAATATGTCATTGAGTAAAGAAAGTATGGAGACCCAGATGCTATATGAGAAAATACTGAAATATTATAATTCACCGTACAAAATATTTTGTATGATAAAATTCACCCTAGACAAAATAAAAATCAAAGACTAGGGCAAGTATTGGTAAAGTTTTGGGTACTTTAAGCATAAACATGTGAGTAAAAAGATATTTACTTTAGCAGTGCTTGAAATGTAAAAATTGTATACATACAGGTAATTGAACATAAACCAGTGAGTTGGTAGTTGAGTGATTTATGCTGCAGACATGCTACTCCATGCTGTTGAAGACATTAAAGGTAATGAGTGCAGCTTGAAGAGAAGGTGACATGACAGAGTGAAAAACAAGTTTTGGAGTAATATAAAGCATATATAATTTTAAAAAGTAAAGTGTTGCCAGTTCAATTCCCAGTCAGGGCACATGCCTGGGTTGCAGGCCAGAGCCCCAGAAGGGAGTGCAACCACACATTGATGTTTCTCTCCTGCTCTTTCTCCTTACCTTCTCCTCTCTCTAAAAATAAATAGATAAAATCTTTTTAAAAATAGAATAATAGTAAAACATACATACAGTGTTGAGATTACCTTTGCCTGCATTTTTCAATTTTATTTTAATTTTGCTTTCTTATTTATTACTATTATATTTGTACAAATTAAAATACAACACAAAAAGAGTAATACTTGATATCAAATGTTTGGTAGAGTTCTTACATTTTCTATATATTCAGTCTTAAAATATTATTAGATAAGTGTAAAAACACCATCTTTCTATAATGTAAAAGTCTTTCTTAAACTGACTATGCTACTTATTTTCAGTCCCTGGGTACCGTACTTTATAATGACCTCGCATCTGTGCTTGCCTGGTAGTTAGGAGACCTAGATTCCATTTCTATTCTTACCTCACTACCACAGCCATGACATTAACCAGAGGAGTTTATAACGAAAAGAAGACATCAATTCTATCAATTCTAAGTATGTTTAAAGTTCATAAAATACAGCTTTTTAAAACTATAGCTGCATGTTTGCAGCATGATCTAAATTTGTAAGAACCTCCTTCCCCTCAAGAAAACAATAATTTACAAAAGTAGATGGAGACTGTATTTGGGAAATCTTTTGCACGAGAAAATTAGGAACACCTTTTTATGAAACATATACCATTATAAAATCAAATGGAATGTAATAATGTCAATGAAATTAAAAACAAAAAGGAGCAAAAATAAGTAAATATAGTGAGTTAAACATATGTGAATGAGAAAGTATTTCAGAGTTGTGAAAAACTTAATGATACGGCTGCATTATTACAGAATAAATAAGTAAATAAATTAGAAAGATCATGGCATGCAATTTAAATAGCAAAGTATGTCAACAGCATTTAATATTAGAAGGTGATTCAAGTAATTATGATATTTAGCCTCCTAATATATGATACCTAGCTAAATTGTCCCTCATGTACAAATAAATTTTCTAAATGTTATGCAATGTTTATAGACTCAAAAATATAACAAGCAACAGGGGAAAGAAAAACAATTACTGCTACTTGTGGCTGGAATTTAACCAACCATGAGATTTATCAAAATAAGAAACTCAGAAATAAAGATGGTATACTATAAAAGAAATTTCATGGAGCATTGAATCCACATAGATAAAGTACCAAAGCTAAACAGTTGTTGTGGTTCTGGGAATGAAAGAAATGTATTTTAAAAAATGACAGAAAGCCTACAATATATAAGCATGGTCGACTGAAATAAAAATAAAGAGATACAAAAACAAAATTTGGAACATGGAGAACTTAGCCATTGTGTCTGTTGCTCAGATTATTTACATCCCACCCAGGCATGAAGATGGAGAGAAGTTGAAATATAAAGGAATATTAAAAATACTAACTGCCCCATTATTTTTGGCAATAGTCAATAGTTGCTGTTGCATTTCCAAAACTAACAAATAATAAAAATAGAGTTCTAAGTATGTTGTGGAAAGCCTTAAAAGAAACCATCAAAGAAAACAATTCCAACATTCTCCAAACTCTCAAAGGAGAGTAAGGAACAGAGGCCTACTAACACAGGACAAATACAACAGATACCAAGACAAAAACAAAAGAAATACAAAAGATCTGTATCTTGCATTTGTCTTGATGGTATATATATACAAAAATATATAATATATAGAAAGTATAATACCAGTATGAGATAAATAATATGCATATATCTGAAAGGTAAGTAATATAGTTATTACTAGAGGGAAAGGAAAGAGGATGATGATGAGGATGAGGATGATGATGATGATGGTGATGATTGAGGCAGAGGAGAAAGAGAGGAAGACCATTTCCATTATGCAATATTCATCTTTTTCTCCACTCAAATCAAGGATCTGACAGTGTCATGTTTCAAATTAACAAATGAACTTTATTTTGCAACAACACAAATATGCTGGTAATAAAATTCTGTTCCTCCAAAATGATATACAATCTTAAGAGTTTCTCTCTAGGCCCCCCTTTTGAACTGCTGTTTTATCTTGTGTATCTTCAAGTGGGAGCTTAGTGTTTCAGATAGAAATATAATATCTAGCACAAATGCCAATAGCCTTTTATTTATTCTACTATAAAACTCATAGAACTGGAGCTTACACAATTACCATCACAAGCTGTCAGCTTTCAAAGTTTATACTCTCATGATTTCAGGGAAGTAATGGTTTGATATTCAGTAGTTTCATAAACATTATATGTATGTAAACATTTATAAAACATATGTAAAATACCTCTATGATGGCTGGAGAAGTGAGTTTTGGATTTGAAATTCTCTCATTTAAAATATTAGTCATGTGCTTAATAAAAATGATACAAAAGAAACTATAGTTTTCAATAAATATTCATTCCAATGGACTATCACATTTAAAACCTTAAATGCTATATTTATGAACACATGTTTAAGTCAATGCTAAGTTTGCTTATTACTCCCACTGCCCAGTGAGAGAGAAGTCTATGCAAAGTATTTCTAACCCAAGATTAGAATTCCTCAGCACATGCAAGCCAGTTGGGTTCAATCAGACATTCTTCAGGTAATCAATTTCATAGATAATATAAATAGATAAAAACTCATGCTAATTTTTGTATCAGAGTTACTTATATTTTGCCAATTTAAAATAATGAGGCCCTGATTAAATAACCAGATAGCTAATAGTTATTTACCTGATTTGCATAAAATCTGAAGAGATTCTCAGAGAAACCTTGCAAAGAAGTAAAGTATTACTGTATCATTTAAGATCTGAAGACACAGAGCTTAAATATGTCCAAGATTAGTGAGTTTGTAAATGGGAAAAGGGGATTGGGGAAAAATCTGACTCAAAGTGCATGGATCCTTTATTTTAAAGCTGAAAATTATTATAGCATATCAGTTTGTATCTTGCATAGAGTCAGGTGGTGGGGAGAAAAACTTCAGGAAGGGTAATGCATATCAAATACTACAATCATTAAAGCAGGAAAAGAGCCAGCACTTAGTTCTGACATCCATTTATCACATCCTAAAGGACACAGCACCGCTGCATGTGTACAAGTCATGTACCAAAAAAATCCAGTGAGGCTGCATATACACACTGCACATTCTGCATATCCTTAGGTAGGGGTCCTAGCAATCCTCAGTGAATTATTCTCATTCAGATCTCTCTCTATTCAATATTTTTCAGTGCCCTCCTTTCAGCAGTTGAGGTATTTCCATTGTCAAAATGCACACACACATGCATGCAATGCCTTAGGAAGACATTTGAAATGTTTTCCTAGCAGTTTTGGGAAGGTGTTGCAGCGTTGCTATGGATATTCAGCCTCACTTTTGATTAGTCTCTGGCTCACTCGTGATTATTCCAATATCTGGCTTAACTAAAAAATGTTTAATTGAGATATTATTTGCAGGGGAAGGATCTGTAATCAAAGTTTTTTTTTTCTATCTGGAGAGTAAATTTTCTTTCTTTTTTTTAAGAGGTCTTTACAAAGTTCAAATAAACACAAATCATATTTACTGTAATATAAGGTATGTGCGGTTTTTTGGTTTGCATTTTGTGAAAATGAATAAATGAAACATCCTTTAAAATGGTATCAGGAGGCCACTAACAGAGAGCCCTCACACACTACCCACTCCTGGCAATTTGCGTTTACCCGGTTTACCCGAATGCAGCAACAGCACCGGCCCTCTGCTTACTGCCAATAAGAAACTTCCACAACTTCAAAGTCTGGTTCAAAATACTCTCTCCCTAGTTTCCTCCTAGAAAACATTAAAAGTCCACATCTCTTTTGTCTCTTCAGACTTGCCATAGTTTGCGTGTCCCGAATTGCAATTCCTCCCCTGCCATTCCCAAATAAAACCCATTTGCTGCTCGCTAACCTTTGTCGTTTAATTTTAATGTCGACAGTTTCTAATTAATCTCAAAACACCTGGAAGTAGTCATGCCAATGGTGCCTAATCCCACTTTATTGAAAGAGATACATTTCCCATTTCAGAAGCCAGGAGCAAAGACTTATCTCTGGGTCTTTCCTCTCTTTTCCCACTGAGAACTATTGCATCAGTAACAGCAACATGAGAAAGGTAATTTTGACAGAGCTGCTAAGAATACTTCCATAGCTCACAACCATACTTTTTTTTTTTTTTGCCCTTACCATTAATTCAATCTGGATGGCCTGGTTGCATTTGAAGGAAAACCATCTTCAAGCTCTGGAGGAAGCAAAAGTATAAATGTCACGTACTCCTCCAGCCGGCCATTATTTTTCCACTCACAGCTCTCTCCTGAATATCGCTTTTTAAAACAATTTAATTTAGAAGTTCTCATAGAGATTCTATGTCCCCCATTACAGACCCTGAGACACAGAAGTGATTGTGGACGTTTATAGGTTCACTTCACGTAAGAACTTGCGGAATTTGTTTTACACCTTAGCCTCGCACTGCGATTGCGTGGTTCCTTCATCCTAAGTGCAATCAGATGCTAGCTTCTAATGATACACACCTGAATGTATTAACCATGAATACTGGTGCTAAAAAATTATTTCCCATTGGCACAAGTAAACAAGAATTATGATCAAAAGAACCTAGATGTACTGAAAGAAAAAAATAATCAAGATGTCTAGATGAGCCTGAACATAAAATATTTTATGTCAGTGTCTGTTTCTTTGTATTATTGCTGGCAATTTTTTCCTCAAGTCACAAAGAAGGTGGCTAACAACACAAAATTCTTCATTTTCTTTACCACAAATAATGACATACATTCAATGATATATCATTTCTTTTATCATATATACAAGATATTAGTCTTCAGGAAATTATAAGAAAACTTGAAAAGCCTCTAAAATTTGGCTATTTATGATAACAAGGTATTAAAAATTATAGTCACCAGATTGCAATTTGCCACTAACTCGTTTTAGCCCAACAATGTGAGTACTATTTTGGTAATACAAAAATTATTCATTTAATACTAGATTAGACTGTAATTTCACATGGGGAAAACTGTAAACTGTACATTCCTGAAAAGCAATATCTAAATTGTCAAAAAAAATTACTAGTAGACATTTCGTTTCATCTTATATCAAAAGTAATTCTAAATTTATTTCACGTGCATCTCCAGTTTACTAATATGAATTCATTGCCACTGATGTGGTTGCACTGCATTCATCTTCAGAGTTCAAGGGGTGCTGCTGAGTCTGCCTCACAAACTTAGCAAGGTGATGTGCTCTAGCAATTAATTGGTTGTGTATGTGTGTCTGCATGGGTGCGTCTGTGTGTATGTGTCTGTGTGAATATCTGAGAAAGAGAGACGGAGAGTGTGTGCAAAATTAGTACTGTCAATTTACATGAATTTTTAAAGATGTCGAGATCGATCTTAAAGAACTCAGAAACATCAACATTAGAAAATTAATTTGATGTATTATTGACAATATTTCCACTGGCTTGCTTTATTTCCTTTGCTATTGTGGATGTGTTTTTTAGAAAAGGTTTTGCATTTCAGCTAATGCTTCCTGCAAGCATAATATTATTTTTCATTTTGCAAAAAGAGCCAGGCCTGCTGTGTTACAACAGCACCACATGGCGACCCACTCCTTCTCAAGGACAACCCCAGGCCTTGCGGCCTTCAGAATACGAGCCTAGTTCTAGGTCATCATCTCCTGTAGCTTTATTCTGATGTTGCCGCTACTGATTTCATTTCTGACTGGGCCAGTGTCATTCAAAACAACAGTAAAGTCCTTGCCCAGAGGATTTAACACAGATGAACCTAGTTGTATGTGTCTTTTTAAAAGAATGACCAGACCCTTGACCTTTGATTAGTGAGCGTCTGATTTTCACAGCAGTTAGAGTGATTTAAGTTATATATGCACTAGTAGAGTCTCACATACATGGAAAATGCATAATTTAAAGTCTTGATGATATGACTTGACTTTAGATGGTATGCTCTACATTTGTAATA
>PVKM010043219.1:0-12575 GCA_004027735.1 Carollia perspicillata
AGGGCTAAGTTTAGGGTTAGATCTAGGTTTAAGGTTAGGGTTAGCATTAGGTATAGATTTAGGGCAAGTAGTACAATTAGGGTTAGGGTTAGGGCTAGGGTTTGGGTTATGTTAGGGCTAGAGTTAGGGTAAGCGTTAGATTAAGGTTTAGGGCTAGGGCTAGGGCTAGGGCTAGGGTTAGGTTCGGGGCTAGGATAAGTGTTAGAGTTCCAGTTAGTGTTAGGCTTCAGGTACAGGTTAGGGTTGGGGTTAGGAATAGGGTTAGGGATAGGTCTAGTGTTAGGGTTAGTGGTAGGGCGAAAGTTAGGGTTGGTGATGGGGTCATGAATAGGCTAGGGTTAGGGCTAGGCATAGAGTTGGTGGTAGTTTTAGGATTAGGGTGAGGGTTAGGATTAGGTTTAGGATTAGGGTAGGGCTAGGGTTAGGGTAGGGTGAGGATTAGGTTTAGGGTTCGGGTTCAGGATCGGGTTCGTTTTAGGGTAGGGTTAGGTTTTGTGTTAGGTTTAGTGCTAGGTTTAGGGGTAGTTTTAGGATTAAGGTTAGAGTTAGGACTAGGGTTAGGGTTAGGTTCAGGGTTAGGGTTAGGGTGCAGATTAGGGTTTGGGTTAGGCTAGGGGTTCGGGTTTGTTTTAGGGTTAATGTTAGGGCTTGGGTTTGTGTTATGGTTAGGGTTATAGCTAGGGTTAGTGTTAGAGTTAGGGTTAGCGTTTTGGTAGGGGTTAGAGCTAGAGTTATGGTTAGGTTTTGGGGCAGGGTTAGGGTTAGGGTTATGGTTAGGTCCTGGGTTAGGGTTAGATTTAGTGTTGGGTTTAGGGCTAGGTTTAGGGCTAGGGTTAGCCTTATGGATAGTGCTTAGGTTAGGGTTAGGGAATGGGTTTGGTTTAGGGGTAGAGCTAGGGTTAGGTTTATGTTTAGGATTAGGTTAAGGGCTAAGGTTAGGGCTAGGGATAGTGGTAAGACTAGGGTTAGGTTCGGGGTAGGGTTAGGGCTAGGGTAGGATTAAGTTTAGGGCTATGTTTAGAGTTAGAGTCAGGGTTAGGTTTGGGTTTGGGTTAGAGTTAGGGCTAAGGTAAGGGTTAGGTTAGGCTTAGAGTTTGGGCTAGAGATAGGGATTGAGTTATGGTTACTGCTAGGGCTAGGGTTAGGGTTAGGTTTAGGATTAGGGTAAGGCCTAGGGTTAAAGCTAAGTTCAGCATTATGTTTAGGGTTAAGCATTTGGTTTTGCTTAGGTATAGCTTTAGGATTGGGTTTGGGCTAGGGTAGGGTTAGGGCTAGGATTAGGGCTAATATTAGGTTTAGGGTTAGGTCTAAGGTTAGTGTCTGGGTTAGGGTTAGGACCATGTTTAGGCTTAGAGTTAAGTTTAGGGCTACGGTTAGTGTTAGGGCTAAGGTTACTTCTAGGGTTATTGGTAGATTTAGCGTTAGGTTTAGGGCTAGGGTTAAGGTTAGGGTTTGGGTTATGGTTTGGTTTAGGTCAGCCATTAGGTTTAGGGCTATGGTTAGGGAAGGGTTAGGTCTAGGGTTAGGTTTTGGGTAATGGCTAGCACTAGGGTAAGGCTTAGGTTTAGTGTTAGGAGTATGGTTGGTGTTAGCGTTAGGGTTAGTATTATGGCTAGGGTTATGGTAAGAGTTAGGGTTATGTCTAAGTTTTAGGCTAGGGTTAGGTCTAGTGTTAGGGCTAGGATTAGGGTTAGGTTTAGAGTCTGTGTTAGGTTAAGGTTTAGGGTTAGGGTTAGTGTTAGGAATAGGGTTAGTGCAAGGTTTAGGGTTAGGGTTAGGTTTAGGGCTAGGTTTAGGGTTGGGGTTAAGGCTAGCATTAGGATTAGGCCTATTTGTATGGCTTACATTAGTGTTAAGGTTAGGGTTAGGCTTAGGGTCAGAGTTAGCATTTGCGTTTGTGGTAGGGATGGGGCTAAGGTTAGGGTTTGCGTTAGATTTCGGGTTAGGTTTATGTCTACTTTTACGGTTAGGGTTAGGTTTAGGGCCAGGGTTAGTGTTATCGTTAGGGTTAGGTGTATGTGTAGGGTTAGGGTTTGGGTTATGGTTAGGTTTAGGTCAACAGTTAAGTTTAGCGCTAGGGTTAGGGAAGGGTTATGCCTAGGGTTAGGGTTCAGTCTAGGGCTAGCGCTAGGTTTAGGTTTAGGTTTTGTATTAGGGCTATGTTTGGTGTTAGAGATAAGGCTATGGCTAGGGTTATGGTTAGAGTTGGGGTTATGGCTAGGGTTTAGTCTACTTTTAGGGCAAGGGTTAGGGTTAGGTTTCATGGTTTGTTTAGGGTTAGGGTAAGGGCTAGGTTTAGGGTTAGGGTTAGGGTTAATTGCTGAGTTAAGGTTAGAATTAGGGTAGGGCTATGGTTAGGTTTAGGTTTAAGGTTAGTGTGTGGGTTATGGTCAGGGCTAGGGTTAAGGATAGGTGTAGGGTTAGGTCAGGGTTAAGGTTGGGTTTAGGTCTAGGGTTAGGGCTAGGGTTAGCGTTAGAGATAAGGCTTATGTGAGGTTTAGCGATTAGGCAGGGTTAGGGCTAAGGCTAGGGTTATGATTAGGTTTAGAGTTAGAGTGAGGGCTACTGTTCAGTTTAGTGTTAGGGCTATGGCTAGGGTTAGGGGTAGGGGTAAGGTTGGGTGTAGGGATAGGTTGAGCATTCGGGTTAGGGTTAGGGTTAAGGCTAGAATTAGGGTTAGGTTAAGGGCTAGGGTTAGGACTAAGGTTAGGGCTAGGGTTAGGGTTTGGGATACGTTTACGGCTATGGCTACATTTAAGTTTAGGGCTAGGGTTAGAGTTAGAATCAGGGTTAGTGTTCGGGTTTTGCTTAAGGTTAGGGCTATGGTAGGGGTTACAATTTGAGTTAGGAATAGGGTTGGGGATTGGGTTAGGATTAGGGCTAGAATTAGTGTTAGCATTAGGGTTAGGGTTGGGTTAGAGTTATGGCTAGGGTTAGGTATTGGGTTAGAGTTAGGGCTCGGGCTAGGGTTAGAGTTATGATTAGGTGTAGGCTTAGGGTTAGGTTTAGGTTTAGGTTTAGGTCTATGTTTAGTAATAGGGTTTTGGCTAGGTTTAGGGCTAGGTTTATGGTTAGGGTTAGAGTTACGTTTAGGGCTAAGGTTAGGTTTTGAATTAGGGTTTGGGTTAAATTTAGGTCTAGGACTTGGATTAGGGTTAAGTCTAGTATTAATATTATGGTTAGGGTTAGAGCTAGAGTTAGGTTTAGGGGTAGGAGTAGGGTTAAGGCTATGTTTAGGGTTAGTGTTAGTGGTAGGCTTCTGGCTATGGATACATGTGGGCTTAGGGTAAGGAGGAGGGTTGGTGTTAGGGTTAGGGATAGTTTTAGGGCTGGGCTAGGGCTAGGGTTAGGGTTAGGGCTAGGATTAGTGTTAGGGTCAGGTTTAGGTTTTGGGTTTGTGTTACGGTTATGGTTAGCATTAGGATTAGGGTTAGGGCTTGGGTTAGGTTTAGGGATGAAGTTTGGGTTAGGGTTAGTGCTATGGTTAGGGTTAGGTTTAAGGGTAGGGCTAAGGCTAGATTAGGATTAGTGCTAGGTTTATGGTTAGGGTTAGGGTACAGCTAGGGTTAGTGTGAAGGTTAGTGTTTGGGTTAGGTTTAGGGCTAGGGTTACTCTTAGGGTTATGGTTACGGCCAGGTAAAAGGGTTACAGTTAGAATTAGGGCTATGGTTAGCATTAGGGTAGAGTTATGTTTAGAGTTATGGTAGGGCTAGAGTTAGGGTTAGGGCTAGTGTTAGGGGTAGGTTTAGGGCTAGGATTATGGTTAGGGTTACAATTATGGCCAGGGTTATGATTCTGGTAAGGGTTCGGGATAGATTTAGGTCTAGGGCTAGGGTTAGGGTTAGTTCTAGGTTTACGCTTAGGGTTAGGGCTAGGCTTAGAGTTAGGTTTAGGGTTAGGGTTAGGGCTAGGTTAGGGGTTAGGTTTATGGTTAGTGCTAGTGTTAGGTTTAGGTTCAAGGTTAGGTTTAGTGTAACGCAAAGGTTTAGGCTTAGTGTTTCAGTATGTTTAGAGATAGGGCTAGGTTTAGAGTTAGGATTAGGGCTAGATTTAGGTCTACATGTACGGCTAGCTTTAGGGTTAGGTTTAGAGTTAGGTCTATTGTTAGGTTTAGGGTTAGGGTTATGGCTAGGTTTAGGGCTAGAGTTAGCATTAGTGTTAAGCTTAGGGCTAGGCCTATGTTTATGATTAGTGCTATGGCAAGGGTTTTGTTTAGGGTTAGTGTAGGCCTTGGATCAGCATTAGGGTTACCTTTAGCGTTGTTGAAGGGTAAGGTTTGTTGCTAGTGTTAGGGCTAGGGCTAGGCCTTGGGTTAATGTTAGGGCTAGGGCCAGGACCAGGGTTAGGGCTAGGGTCAGGGCTAGGGTTAGGTTTAGGATTAGGGTTAGAGTCAGCGTTAGGTTAGAGGTAGGGTTGCGGTTAGTTTTAGGGATAGTGTTATGGTTAGGGGTAGGGCTAAGGTTAGGTTTAGGGTTAGTGTTGGACTAGGGTAATAGCTATAGCTAGGTGTAGTGCTCAGTTTAGTATTAGGGTTACGGTTAGGATTAAGATTAGAGTTACGGTTAGGGTTAAAGTTAGGGTTAGGGCTAAGATTAGGGTTAGAGTTAGGCCTAGGGATAGGGTTGGGGTTAGGACTAGGGTTATGATTAGGGCTAGGGGTAGGGCTACGGTTAGGGTTAGGGTTAATGTTCGGTTTAGGGTAAGGTCTATGGCCATGGCTATGGCTAGGATTAGATTTAGTGTTAGGTTTAGGGTTGGGGTTAGGGCCTGGTCTAGGGCTAGGTCTAGCTTCAGGGTTAGTGCCTGTACTAGGGTTAAGGTTAGGGCTAGGTTTAGGGTTAGTGTAACTCCTAGGGTTAGGGTTAGGGCTGGGTTAGGGCTAGTGCTAGGACTAGGGCTAGGGCGAGGGCTAGGGTTAAGGCTAGGATTAGGACTAGTGTTAGGGTTAGCGGTAGGACTAAAATTAGGGCTAGGGCTAGCGTGAAGTTTAGATATAGGGTTAGGGTTAGCGTTAGGGCTAGGGTTAGGGTTAGTGCTCGGGGTAGGTTTACAGTTAGTATTAGGTTAGGCGTATGGTTAGTGCTGGGGCTAGGTGTAGGGCTCGGTTTAGGGTTAGTATTCTGGTTACAGCTAGATTTACGCTAGGGTTAGGCTTAGTGTTAGTGTTTGGGTTAATGTTAGGGGTAGGGTTAGGGTTAGGGTTAGGGTCAGGGCTAAGGTTAGGTTTAGTGTTAGGGTTAGTGTTAGGTTTAGGGTTAGGGCTAGGTTTAGCATTAGGGCTAGGGTTAGTGTTAGGGTTAGGGTTATTTTTAGGGCTAGGATTACAGTTAGGTTCAAGGTTAGGCCTAGTGTAGGATTCATGTTAGGGCTAGAGCTCGGGTTAGGGTTAGGGCAAGGTCTAGGCTTAGGTCTAGGGTTAGGGTTAGGTTAGAGTTATTGTTATGGTAAGGCTGGGTCTAGTGCTAGGCTGACGGATACGTATGGGGTTAGGTTTAGGTTTAGGATTAGGTTTAGTGTTAGGGGTAGGGCTGGGCTTGGCTTAGGAATAGTATTAGGGCTCGGGCTAGGGATAGTGTTAGGGATAGGGTTAGAATTAGGACTCTGGTGTAGAATTAGGGTTAGGGATTAAGTCAGGGTTAGCGTTGGGTTAGGGTTAAAGTTAGGGCTAGGGCTAGGGTAAAGGTTAGTGTTAGGTTTAGGGTTACGGTTAGGGCTACGGTCAGTTCTAGGATTAGGGCTAGGGCTAGTGTTTGTTTTCGGGTTAAGTTAAGGTTTCGGGCTAGGGCCAGTGTTAGTGGTAGGGCTAAGGCTAGGGCCTTACCTCTAACCACTAACCTCTCGTTTAGTGTTAGGGTTAGGTTAGGGTTTTGGCTAGGGTTAGGATTAGTGTTAGGGTTAGGGGTAGGTGTAGGGGTAGGATTAGGGGTACAATTAGGGTTAGGGATAGGTTTAGAGTTAGGGTTTGACTTAGGAATAGGACTAGGGCTAGGCTTAGGGAAAGGGCTAGGATAGGGTCTGGCTAGCATTAGGGCAAGGGCTAGGGCTAAGGTGAGGGCTAAGACTAGGGTTATGGTTAGGGCCACAGCTAGCATTAGGGTTAGAGTTAGGGCTACGTCTAGAGCTAGGGTTAGGGTTAGTGTTATGTTTAGGGCTAGGGTTAGGGTTAGGTTTAGGGTTAAGATCAGCGTTAGGGCTAGTGCTAGGCCTTGTGCTCAGGCTAGGGTTTGTGTTAGGGTTAGTGTTAGGGTTGGGGTTAGGGTTAGGGTTAGTGCTTGTGGTAAGGCTAAGGCTAGGTCTAAGCTTAGGGATAGGAGTGGGTTAAGTGTAAAGCTAGGGTTAGGGTTATGGGTAGGGTTGGTTTAAGGGCTAGGTTTAGGATAAGTGTAGGCTGAGGGTTACGGCTAGGGATAGGGCTAGGCCTTTGGTGAGGTATAAGGTTAGGGTTAGGGCTTGGTTTAGGGCTAGGGCTAGGGCTAGGTTTAGGTTTAGGTTTAGGGCTAGATATAGGGTTAGGGTTATGGCTAGGTTTAGTTTTAGCTTTAGTGTTAGTTCAAGGGTTAGGGCAGAATTATGGTTACGTTTAGGGTTAGGATTTGGTTTTGGGTTAGGGCTAGGTGTAGGGTTAGGGTTATGGTTAGGGTTAGCTTTTGGGCTGGGGTAGTGCTTTGGCTCAGTTTAGGGTGAGTCCTAGAGCCAGGGCTAGGGGAAGGAGTAGGGCTAGATCTACTGTCAGGTTTAGAGTTAAGGTTATGGTTAGGGCTAGGGCTGGGACTAGGTTTAGGTCTAAGGATAGGTTTAGGGTTAGGGCTAGGTTTATGGCTAGGGCTAGGGCTAGCCCTTGGGTTAGGGTGAGGGCTAGGGTTAGAGCTACAGTTAGGGCTAGGGCCATGATTAGGTTTAGGCCTAGAGATAGCGTTAGGGTTAGTTCTAGGTGTAGGGTATAGTTTACGGTTAGTTCAAAGGTTAGGGCAGAATTATGATTAGGTTTAGGGTTAGGCTTTGGGTTAGGGTTAGGGGTAGGTTTGGAGTTAGAGTTACGGAAAGGGCTAGGGTTAGGGTTAGGGTTAGGGCTAGGGTTAGGGTTAGGGTTAGGGTTAGGGTATGGTTAGGGTTAGGGTTAGGGCTGGGTTAAGATCTGGGGTTAGGGTTAGCGTTGGGATTAGGTTTACGGTTAAGTTTCGGGTTACATCTAGGTTTAGGGTAAGAGTTAGGGTTAGGCTTATGGCCAGGTCTAGGGCTAGGGTTAGAGTTAGAGTTATGGTTAAGTTTACGGTTAGTGCGAGGTCTAGGGCTAAAGCTAGGGTTAGGATTCAGGTTAGGGATAGGTTTAAGTTTAGG
This sequence comes from Carollia perspicillata, assembly GCA_004027735.1. Lineage (NCBI taxonomy): Eukaryota > Metazoa > Chordata > Mammalia > Chiroptera > Phyllostomidae > Carollia > Carollia perspicillata. The sequence continues at coordinate 7,339 of PVKM010043219.1, forward strand.
TTTAGGGTTAAGGTTAGTTTTAGGGCTAGGGTTAGTGTTCTGGTTAGAGTTAGGTTTTGGAATATGGCTAGGGGTAGGCTAGGGCTTGGGTTAGCGTTAGTGGTAGGTCCAGAGCTAGGGTTAGGTGTAGGGATAGATCTAGGGTAAGGGTTTATGTTAAGGTTAGGGTTAGGGCAAACGCTAGGGCTAGGTCTAGGGTTAGGTTTAGCTTTAGGGCTAGGGTAGGGTTATGGATAGGGATAGGGTTAGGGTTAGGGCTAGCTTAGGGTTAGCGTTTGGTTTAGTTCAAGGTTTAGGGCTAGGTTTACGCCTAGGGTTAGGGTTATGGTTAGGGTTGGGGCAAGGTTAAGGGCTAGGTTTAATGTTATGGATGGGGTTAGGGTAAGGGTTAGAGTTATGTCTAGGTATAGGGCGAAGGTTAGGGTTAGAGTTCTGGTTAAGTTTATGGTGGGGACTAGGGTTAGGGCTAGAGTTCGGTTAAGTTTTAAGGCTAGGGTTAGGGTAAGGGCTAGGGTTAGGGCTAGTTAACGGGTGATGGCTAGGTTTAGGGCTGGGTTTAGGGTTAGGGTTAGGGTTATGGCTAGTTTCATGGCTAGGGCTAGAGCTAGGGCTAGGGCTAGTGTTAGGGTTATTTTTAGGGTTCGTGCTAGGATTAGGGTTAGGGCTAGTGTTAGGGTTAAGCTTAGGTTTAGCTTTAGGTCTACAGGTATTTTTAGGTATACATTTAGGGTTAGAGTTAGGGCTAGGGTCAGGGCTAGGGTTAGGGTTAGTGTTAGGGTAGAGATAGTGTTAGGGTTAGGTTTGGGATTAGGGTTATGCTTAGGACTAGTATTAATGTTAGGCTTAGGGTTGAGCTATGGTTAGGGCCATGGCTAGTTGTACGGCTGGGTTTAGTGTTAGGGTTAAGGTCAGGTTTAGGGCTTAGGTTCGTGTTAGGGTTAGGTTTAGTGTAGGGCTAGGTTTAAGGCTAGGGCTAGGTGCAGGGCCAGGGTTAGTGTTAGGGTTGGTCTAAGGGTTAGGGCTATGTTTGGTGCTAGGGTTAGCATTAGGTTTAGCGTTAGGGTTCAGGATAGGGCTGGACTGGGCTAGTGATAATGTTAGTGCTAGGGCTGTGGTTAGGATTAAGGTTAGAGTTAGGGCTGGGGTTAGGTTTAGGTTTAGTGTTAGGTTTAGGGTTAGTTCAAGGGTTAGGTTTAGGGTTATGGTTATGGTTAGGGTTAGGTAAGGTTTAGGGTTAGGTTTAGTGTTATGGTTAGGTTTACCGTTAGTGCTAGGGATAGGGTAGAGTTAATGTTAAAGATATGATTAGGGTTAGGGTTAGGGTTAGGGTTAGGGTTAGGACTAGTGTAAGGTTTGGGCTAAGGTCAGGGGTAGTGTTAGTCTTAAGGTTTGGGCTAGGCATAAGTAGGGTTAGGGCTAGAGTAAAGTTTAGGGATTAGTGTTAGGTGTTAGGAATTAGGGTGAGGGTTAGGGTTAACTTTAGCTTTAGGGTTAGGGTTAGGTTTTGGTTTCAGTTTCGAATTCGGATTCTGATTACAGTTTAGGGCTAGGGCTAAGATCAGGCCGTGTGTTCAGTTTAGGGCACGGGTTTGGGTTAATGCTCGTGTTCAGGTTCTTGTTAGGGTACTGTATTGTTTAGGGTTAAAGTTAGGGTTAGGTTTCAGGTTAGGGTTAGGGTTAGAGTTATGATTAGTTTTAGGTTTTTAGTTAGTGCTAGGTGCATTGCTAGGGTTAAGGCAAGGGTTAGGGTTAGGGTTAGGGCTAGGGTTAGTGTTATGTCTAGGGTTAGAGTTAGGGTTAGTGTTAGGTATTAGAGTAAGGGTTTATTGATTAGGGTTATTGTTAGGTTTGTTGTGGAAAAACAGACTCTGACATGACGTGGGGTCAACGGAGTGAGTGCTTTATTAATGTATGTGGCCCCAGAGCAGACAGCCTCCAAATTCTGGACCCTGATCATGGGGAGTAAGCTTTCCTATATACTATCAGACTGTGGCGTGAAAGCTGTGGCAGGAGGTGTTGCAAGCAGATTACAGAAGCTGAATGCGGGAGTTAGCAGGGCTGGGGCAGTAAGGCAGGCGGGGTGAGTGATAAGTGGGTTAAGGGTTCCTATCTTGACTTAGCAGCCTAAGCAGTTTTATAGAAGTGGGAAGCAAAAACTAGGTTACTTTTTGGGTGTTACTAAAAATGGCTTGGTTTTCACTTACATTCTCCACTTTGATGCTAGAGGAGACTCATTCTAGTCTTAGCATCATCAGATAATTGGTCATAGCTACTGCTTCTGGGTTTTGTTGAGAGTCTCTGGTATTGGTACTGTTGGAGGGATAGGACCTTGGCAGTGGCTCTCAGAGTAACTGCTGCTTCTAAGTTCTGAATGAAGGTTCGTAGTATGCAGGGTCCTATGCTTATTATCAGGAGAACCAATACTAAGGGGCCAAGCAAAGGCTATAGCCATTGTATCCAGATCTGTGTATCTAACCCCCAAGTGTTGCCTCTGGTGTCTTGAAGCTGGCGCCTTACACTGTCTTTTAGTTATTTAACTTTTTTAGCTATAATATCAGACTGGTTGACAAAGTAATAACATTCTTCCCTGAGAAATAGGCAGGTCCCCCTTTTCTCAGCTGTTAGGAGGTCTAGGGCCTGCCTATTCTGTAAAGCTACCTTGGCTAGAGAGTTTATTTGCTGTTGGAGGGTACTGAGGGAGTCTGTGACCTGGTCAATGTCTTCACTAAGGTGGGTTGAGAGCCAGTAGTAGGTGGAGGTTGATAGGCCCAAAGCCCCAGACCCAGTCCTTATCCCTAATGCTGGGCTGGCAACTATTGCTATTGTGACTCCTGCTCTCCTTCTTACCCAACTTGGCCTATCCTTGCGGAGTAGTTTCTTTATCTATTGCATGGTCGGATGTCTACACTAGGGACTAGAAATCCACATAACAGGAGGAGGCCACGCTCTACACAAAGTAGCACGTTGCTGGGTACCTGGGAGGTGTTCTGACAGAACTGGGAGTCAGGGACCCGACGTGGGGCCATAAACGAGTGTCTGCCCTGTTGGAATCTAGACAGGTGAGGTTGGTGTACTCAGAGCTCAGGAACGCCCTCTCAGTAACTGGTCCAGTGGCCTACGTTAGATTAGCGGCAGTTGACTCATTAGTCCTGTTCCAGTGGGGGGAAATTGTACGCTCAAGTACCCACACTCTTCCAAAGGGAGGCAGATCCAGCATTCTTGGGGTGAGTCCTGGGTGGTCTGGTATGCTGAGAATATGGCTGAGAGGAGGTGTCTTACTTGCTTCTCTGGGTTGACTCTGACCGGCCTTCAGAAGGGACAATGGTTTATTCTTGGGGGGAGTTTCCTCCCCCAGCCAGCATCCTCCAGAACTTCAGGGCTGGCAGTTGCAAGGCAGGTCTGGTTCCTTCTGCATCGGGGTCCTTGGCTGCCTTGGCTAGGCTGCGGTGGATCCAGGGGGTGACACCTGCAACTTTAAGGGCTGCTAGGGTGGTTAATAGTACTAAGAGGGGACCTGTCCAGGTTGGCGGGAGGGGTTCCCTTTCCTAATTTTTTATTCATATATATTCTCCTGGCTGAAAGGAATGTACTGGCCTCCCTTGGAGCTGTGGTTCCTGGCCTAGTCCGGCCTTATATATGCTGTCTAAGGTTTGTCCTCACCTTTGTAGATATTGAGCCTGGTCTAGTTCCCCCCTTTGCCTCAAATTCTGTCCTTTTTCTAACTTTACTGAAACATAATCTTCAGGCCTAATGGAGTGCACTGGCCCCCCTCTTGGCTGCATCCTGAATGATTTTCTCCTTTCAGATATACGCCCACTTTGTATTCATATGAAGGACAATGGACGAAGGTCTCATCTTCTTGTAACTACTTCTGGCTGAACATGGACGTCGTCTTACCTACCCTTGGGTCAGGGGTGCTCTGAAAAGAGCGGGGGCGTACAGCACAGAGGAAGTCCTTCATGTAAGGGAAGGACCTTACAGGGTCCTAGCCAGTTGGCTGTCACCAGGAAGTTGCAGGTTTGGTGTCCTAAGGCTGGCATTACTGGACCGTTGACATCCTAGTCATATGCTGGAGGTGACAGATTAAGCAAGAAATGGGTGGCAAAATTCAATCATAATCACTAAATGATGAAGGCAGGGACTGAAGAATGGCTTATCTGGAGGAAGGTGTGTAAGGCATGCTACACTTATCCAAAACCTTTGTGGCCCATTATACTTCACTTGGGCTGAGGGGAATACATTAGGATTTCTCTCCTTTCATATTTCTGAGCCTTTTCTGTCCAAGCCATCAAGACAGAAAAGGAAAAACTGAAGCCCACAGCCAGCCTGAACCTTTTACTAACTTAACTACTTAATTCAGTGAAACTGTTGAGTCTCAGGGAGCAATGATGAAGAGGGGCTCCTTAAGTGAGGTTTATATTTCAACCAACCACTCATAGGCATAGGCAGGTCACAGGCATACATCTTATGAAAACCGAAGAGCACACAGGTTAATTCACAAACCAATCCCCAAACCAGTCTCTGTGCCTGTGAGACTGTCTTTTGGGAAGACATTCTGTTGTAAGGTCCTTCCTGCAATGACATTTAACAATGGCAATTTGAGGGAGGAGAAAGATGGCGTCAGAGTAGGAGGGAGCAGATTTCACTTCCCCCTACACAAAGGAGGAAAAACTAGCTAATTCATGGAGGAACGGAGCAGACAGACAACAGTATTGCAGTGTATTTGAAAATAAGAATCCACAAAGCGATAGCGGACACTGAAAAATCAGAAACCAGACGGTAAGAAGATTTCAAGATACTAAGGTCCCAGGGAGCAACGAGGAGGTCCTGGGGTCTGGGAAGCCAGCGCTGGGTGCCCAGAGCCCGGCACCCAGAGCCGGCCAATTGGTCAGCCGCAGACGCGCGGGGCTGAGGAATGCACCCGCACCCAGAGCCGGCTCGGCCGTGGGCGCGCGGGGCTGCGGAGCGCCCTTGGAGCAGGCTCCGCCATGGGCGCGCGGGGCTGCGGAGCGTCCCTGGAGCCGGAAGTCGGTCAGCGCGGGCGGCGCGCACTGACTACAGAAGTCGGAGTCGCCAGCTGCCAGAGAGTTGGGTTAGACGGACGCCAGGCTTGAATAGGAGGAATTTATCAAACAGAAGGGCTGAGGAATCTGCTGTGACCCCCTGAGACTGACTCCCAGCCCAACCGGGCGTGGGGGGAGGGAGAAGTTACTCCACCCCAGCGGCGCTGGGAGGGG
>PVKM010043220.1:0-12517 GCA_004027735.1 Carollia perspicillata
TTGTCCTTATTTTGGTTGTGTGAGGAGGCACAGTATGTCTACCTACGCCTCCATCTTGGCTGGAAGTCCAGTATTTCATTCTTGAGGAACAGTTTAGCGGGCCATAGAATTCTAGGTTCACAGCATCCTCTCTACTGCCATCACTTTGAAGATTTTTAACTCTTTGTCTTGTCATTTAATGTTGCAGATGACAAGTCTACTATTGGTATGATTTTCTTCCCTTTGTAGATAGTTTTTCTTTTCTCTCCAGGAACTTTGTATAATTTTCTTTTTATTCCCAAGGTTATTCATTTCCACTTTAAATTGTAGGTTTGTTTTTAGTTTTCTTGCTTGGTATTTGGTATGCACTTTCAATCTGTGGACTCGTCTTCAATTTGGGAAGATTGTTAAATCTGGCTGCATATTGGAATCGTATGGAAACCTATACAAATACTCTCATGCCTGGCTAAAATCCCTAGAGACTCTTATGTAATTGATCTGGAGTGTGTCCTAAGTATTTGGACTTTCAGAAGTTCCCCAGGTGATTCTAGTGTGCAGTTCACGTTGCCAATTACTGGTGTAGATACATGTAAGACAATGTGGAGGGTGAGAGAGTAGAGTCTTTGGAAATGAAGAGTGAGAGACACATTGAACTAAATTTTGGATTGAATCATCTGAACTTGGTGATGTGAATGTGAAGGTTAAGGATGAAGAAGTATCAAAGGTAACTTAATTTTTCTTTCTTGGGAAAGTAGGTAGATGGTATTTCCATTAAGGCCAAAAGAAGTATGCAGAGAAATAGGTGAATGGGTAAAGTTACTGAGTTGAGTTTATGTTGAAGTTGAGGTATGTAGGAGACATCTGGTAAAGATGAGTCATAACGAGTTAGGTATTTTAGTTGTCAGCATTTGGCATAAATAAATGAAGCTCTGGGAGTGGATGAGATCATGTAGGGGGCATGTTACAGTGAAAAGAGATGAGATCTGAGGCATACTGGTTTGTTGGCAGAGGAACTGGTGAAGGAAATAAAGGAGGTGTGGTCAGAAGTAGGAGGACAGAAGAGTGCTATGGATGAAGCTAAGGCAGGAGGGAGTTTCAAGCAAAGGCTAACTGGTGGTGTGAAGTGCAGTTGGAAGAAATAATTAACCTTAGAGATAAAGGAGGTAATATCTTGTAGGGAACCGTTTCCCCTGGTGTGGAACTGCAGCTCAGCACCCACGTGGAGAACCAGTAGGGAGCGAGTGGCAGAGAGGACCACATTCATGGAGAAGTTTTCCCATGGGGAATCAGGCCGGTGTTGTACCTAGGCTGCTATGAGACTTGCTTTTGCTGAAACTCCGTCACCCTGAATTGAGGCAGCAGGTGCTTACTGTAGCTTCCTAAATTCTGTGCTAAACCTCCCAAGTATGGAGTGTAACTGGTTCAACCACTTTTCCCTGTGGTATGCAACATCCTTCTCTTCGAAGTTATTAGCAACATTCTTTCCTTTGTTATCTGTAAAAGGTAATCACCTGCAGGAACCTGTGCATAGTAAATAAGAACCCTTCTCCATGTAATGTACCCAGAGAAGCAATAAAAGCCTGTCCAGGCAGGGTCTGGGGCCCTCTTGCTCTCTCTTTCTCAAAGAGTGACCATGCTGTTCTTTTTTCTTCACAGGATTTCTGCAGTCCATGTGTATTTGTCTCATGGCCACAATGCATGGATCATGCTGGCCAAGATTCGTATCAGTATCTGATGTTGTATGTTGAAAATGTTTTTTCTAACCTGTTTTACCTTAACATTTAAAATATTATAAGTTAATAGCTTATAAAATATATTTAAGAAAAGTCTGATGATATACTCATTTATTGTGAGTGAGAGGAACTGGGAGCAGCTAGAGATTATGAAAGAATGGTGGAGATTTGGACAATATCTGTGAAGAAAGGACACAGGAAATGACTAGAGATGAAAGAATTGCCAGACCATTTTGAGGCCATCGGGTGAAACCTCCCAAGTGAAACTAGAGATCAGATCAATTTGGAGCCAATTGATATGACTGTGCCCTTCTAAGTGGGCTCAGTAACCGAGGAATTTAGGCCAATTGTGCTGAAGTAGATCGGTTGTAGTTGGGGATTCATTCATTGGTAGATGTGGCACAAGGCTCCAACTGAAGATCAGGAGATTTATTGTGGGATTCAGGCAAATTGGAGAAGGAAGTTGAATCAGCAGAGTTGACCTGACAGCATGAAAGAATAGGGTGAGGTAAAAGGACAGCAAGTCTTAAGATTAAAAACCTTTTTCATAGGAAGGATGATAGGTTTGGGGTTTTATAGTCACAGAGGAATTCAGTGCAACATTTCCAGATCTTGAGGTCCAGGGAGTGGTCATAACTGTTTTTATAGTTTACTGAAGTGGATGGAGATGAACAGCAGTGGAGTGGAGTTCAAAGGCCTGTATTATTAACTGTGACTACCAGTACCAGTATTTCATTTCTGGAATGATCCAGAGGTCAGATGGAAGGGTCTCATTTATAGTCTCATGACCATTTAAATGAAATACTTATCCAAATGCCTTGATTGTACAGGCATACCTTGGAGACTGTATGGGTTTGGTTCCCAACCACCATAATAAAAGTCAGTATCACAGAGTGAGTCATATGAGTATTTTGGTTTCTCAGTGCCTGTAAAAGTTATGTTTACACTAGACTGTAGTCTGTTAAGCGTGCAATAGCATCATGTATAAAAAAAGTGCATGCCTTACTTTAAAAATGCTTTATTGCTAAAAAAAATGCTAACCATTATGACCCTTCAGCAGGTCATAATCTTTTTGCTGGTAGTGGGTCCTGCCTCAGTGTTGATGAAAATGCAGCATCTGTGAAGCACAATAAAGTGAAATACAATACATGCTTGTATTGGGGTTTTAATTAGAGTTTCTATTCACCTCCTTTTATTTATTTTTAGGATTTTTTCATTATACTAGGTGTTCTGAAATTTTCCCATAGATTGTTTAGGAGTGGGTCTTTTCCTTTTAATCCTGTTTGGTCAGACATCTCTTTAATTATAGGTTAAATTTCTGTCTTTCCTTTTATTATTCCTTTGTTCACCTTTTTTCCCCCCTAAAATTTTTTTATTCAAGAGATCTTTGACCTTTTGTTTCTTTTTTCTATGTGTCCCTTAGCTTTTCTCTGTTGTGCTACATTCTGGGGATTACTTAAGTGGATCTTCTGGCTCCAGAAGTTGCTCTTCAACTGTATCCATTCAGTGTTCAGACCATGAGTTGAATTTTTAATTTCATTGATCACAATTTTAATTTCTACAATCTCTCTTTTTTGTGTGAGCATGGAAGTGTGTTGTCATTCTTGTATTTTCTGAGGATATTCTTCTAAATTTCTACACTCTTTTAAAGAGTGATTGTAGGGAAGGGAAAGATGAAGCAGACCAGTCTTATCTCTGGATGTGAAGGCTCCCTGGTTTGCCTTGGGCTCACTGCCATCCCCTCTGACCTAATGCTCACACTTACACTCGCATCTGCAGGCAGATATTGTCTGCTGAGTCCAAGGTGGGTCAGTGGGAGTGTGAGGGGTTGACCAGATAGCTGCTTCTGCAGGAGGCTGCTCAAACCCATCAGATCATTTGCTTTTGTCATTTCTGGCTCTGTCATCAACCACCTCTGAGCTTTGAATGTCCCTGGTTTCATATTTAGCAAGTCTTCTCCTGAGTGTTTTGGGCTTCAGTTTCTCTCCATCTATCTGTTCTCAAAGTTTTCTTGCTTTCAGGGATTTCTTGTAGTATCAAATCAATGGAGGATACTTTTCCTTATTTGGCAGAATAGTTGTGGACTTCTTTTCTTTTTAAAAATCTATGTTCTTGATATTTCTATGGATTTGGGAAGGAGACAGGAGCTACAGTTTGACTAGTCTGTTGCCCTGATTCAACCTTCCCCACCATTATTTTATACCACATAATCATGTCATCTGCCTGATCATTTGTCTTTACATTTCAAAAACAGTTCAGTTGAGAGCTGAGGTAAATAGATGGAGTCTGTGGTTTCTTACTTGGTTTCAGTAAAAATTGGGGCATAGAGATTTTTCTCCCTTGAAATACATTGAGTTCATTGAGTTCATTGTGCCAGGAAGTATAGTATACTAGTACCTGTTTTTTATGTATGCCTCTTTTCTTTTTTATCACTGATGAAATCTGTGAAACCTGTCATTTTTCTTTGTGATTTACAAGACAGACTTTCCAGGGTATGTCAACTGTTCTGAAGACAATGTTGTTAAGTATCAGATTTGGCAGATTTGATAGATAATGATGTGCCTGAGAAAGACTGGGCTATTGATGAGCCCCGTGTCAAAATGATCACCATATATGGACACCGTTTCTCTGGTACGTCTCTGAGGATTTTCATCAACAAGGTGCAGTTTTGATTCCACATCGAAACTGTGTGCCGGTACAACTGTGTCCTATTCTGCTTTCCCATGTGAGGATTTGTGACTGCTAATGTGCTGTGGCTTCCCCAAAGGTGTGCTTCAAAAGTAGTGAACATCCTGTTAAGAAAAGTATTGCCTTTTAAAAACAGTCCTGTTTTATTACGGTTCTGAGAACAAATGCATCCAGCTCTACTGTGTTTCCATGAGATTGTTCCATTTTCAAGATTTGTCTCTTCCAGAAACATTTCTTGAGGAAACTTTTACAGAATGTGATCATGGACTAATTCACTGTGGTGAGCAATTGAGTAGACAAAGGAAAGAAAGAACTCAAAGGCTTTATCTGTTTGTTTTAGAAGAAAAGTTTCTAAAATACATTACCTGGGAATTTCTGCCATTGAACAAAACTCGTTTCTATTCCCTTGATAGTCATCACATGTCACTCCTAGATTTTCCAGGAATGTCTACTCAACCAAAGTATGATGGCAGCAGTTCTGTTTTGAAACAAGTCTTTCTGCTTCTATAAAGGCTTGAGAATACCCAGCAGGACATTATAGAAAGACAAAGTGCTCCCCCTTCATCTTAGGATCAGCTGGATGCAGCTGCTGTGTAATCTCTGCACGCTCGGCCTGGAAAGCCTGCAGACTGACACACGGCAGGTGAAGTTTAAAGATGTGTGTAAAGACAGATCTTACTGGGATTTTCTATGCCTGAGACCTAGTGTGTGTCAATATGCCTGTGTAAGAGAAAGCAGGGTAGTATATGTTGAAGCAACTCTTTCCAAGGTATATATAGAATATATAATGAAGTTAAGTCAGGTTCAGCTTTTTATCCCAGAAAAAATAAACTAGTTCTGGTCCTATGGCCCCAACTAACTGCAATGGGACTGGGGTGTGTGAGGCCTCCCCTGAGGGACAGGAGCACCAAGTACGGGTGATCACTAGTAATGTCTAACAGTTGGAGTGAAGTGTTTTGTAGCACTCTCTTTACTAAGAATATTTTTCTTCCTAGATGATTCATAGTGAACACATCTATAAGAAAATAAAATATAGTTTTTGGTGGTAAATTAAAAGTACAGTCTTTAAAATATATAAAATATAAACTCTATTCAAATCCTTGAAAGGTGGGAAAGAAGAAAAGTGTTTGCTTTTGTCTTTTCTGATCATCTGAAAGGAAAAATGAGGGGCAGGAACGATTCACGCTTTGCCTTTGTGTCTCCCATGAACATCTTCACCATACCCCTGCAGATGTTGGCCAGTTTACAGCTGCCCATGTCCACGTTTCTCTGAATGGCAGGACCAGGTTTCAAACCGTGTTCTGACTTCACTCCAAAGGCCTAGGACTTTCTACCACACTGTACTGTCTGCAAGTTCCTGCAGTAACATGTTTAAGATGTTACTTCACTCTGGAATCTGGATTCTTTCTAAAGTTAATATAAGCCTTCTTAGAAATAGCCTAATGACTTCAGTCCTCAGTGAATGCCTGGACCTGGACCTCGAGCCTCTCAGTAACAGATGTTCTTCTGCAGCCTCCACAGGCACAGTCCCATATGGAAATCCGACAGAACAGAAGGAGATAAATTTTTTGAACAGGTTTTGACTTCTGACCTTTTGAAAAGTTCAATGTGAGAAAAATCTGTGAATTATTGTGCTGGTTGGTATAGTTTTTGATGTGGCCTGTAATACATAAGTATGGGCCTTGTGGGGTCCATGCAAATGGGTTGTATAGATGGTACTCTCTGTAAGAGGAAGAACAGATGCTAATGTGGTGGGCAGGAAAGGCCTCTGAAAGGTTGGGCACAGGTACTTGACTGGGTTTGAAGGAAGAGTCAGACTCAGCTTGAGGACCTAAGGGCATTTCTCTTAGGCGTGGGATGGACAGGAAAACCACAAAGACAGGTAAATTTACTGAAGAATCTGTGGTCCAGTCTGGAAGTAGTAAAGATTTCAGGGGAGAAAGTGGTGGGAAGTAGGACTTAACAGCAGGGATTTATTTTCCTTTGGGAATTTAAGTGACTCCCATGAAGCCTAGAAGCAGGTATGCTTCCACTTAGGCAGGGTGCCTGAGATTTAGGAAGCCTGCAAACTGAGACTGCCGCATTACCACAGTTCATGGCATTCCCATTATTAACACCATTATCAGACTTTCACTGAAAAATAATGTTCCGCGGCTGATGACAATGTGGTCCTGAAGTGTGGCAGAGTCAGGAAAGAGCGCTGCGATCAGACAACTCTAGACTTGAATACTGGGACCCTGGAGAAGTCTAAGCTTTCTAACCTTCAGTTTTTCATCTGTAAAATGGAGACACTACCGCCTTTCTTTGAGGCCTATTAACATTAAATGCAATATGTAAATGGAGATCAGTAAAATATTAATTCCTTTTCTTTCCTTTCTTCATTTGAGAGTATGGGTATGACGAGGCCGTACATTAGCATTTCCTTTGCATTAGGGTACTTTTCTAATGATTCTGTCAAAATGAAAGGAAGTGTAATGCACGAACCCCCTATGCACAGCCTCTCTCTTCGGGGTTAGTTAACAGAGCAGGTTCCTAAGGAAGTAGGGTAGCAAACTGGCTAGTTTTTATGTTGAGTTATTGACTGGTGGGTTGGAGGTTTGGCCAGGTGTGGCTGGGTTGTTTTCCAGGAAGGGAAAGGCAAGGTGCTGCAGGATGGCGTGAAGACACCAGAGGAAAGAAAGGATGTGAGAAATAGGAGCTAGATTTTGTTAGTATCTTATTTTTGCCTAGGGATGATGGCTCTGTTCTCATACTTCACATTGTCACCTCTGTGAGAGGGCAGTTTCCTAATGAAGACTTACATTTTAATTAGCCATAAGGTACCTGATTTCTAATGTATCAGTTCTTTTCCTCAGGCCTCAGCGTTTCGGATTGCCACCACTTGCCTACTCCTTTCACGTGGATCAGGAGGAAACCACCAAGCAGCCTGTAAATCCTATTACAAGACCTCAGAATATTAATTGTCAAGTTCTCCTCCTTGGTTACACAAGTGCTGAAAAAGTGGTTTTCTTTCAATAGTGCCTTCTCAAAATGCCAGGCACAGTTTGTTTTTGACATTTGCTGCTACTGTTAAATAATAGTCTTGCTTCTGTCTTAGCTAATGTTGACTTGAAGGCATTGGGAGGGCATTGTTCAACTCCAACCTTAACAGTGAGACCTGGGTCTTGACAGGTATTTTTCCTGCTTGCCCACAGCAACTTAATGTAAGGGTTGTGACCTTTGCTTTTCTAAACTCAACAAAATTTCAGGTGGGCACACACCACCTGAAACTTTAGACCTAATTGTGCAAATGTTTTTACTCACAGATGTAAACACATAAGTGCCCACACACACAACCTGGAGCTCTTGAAGTTTTGCCATTCTAGGAATGACATGTGTATCAATTTAATAGTATCTCAGTTGAAGACCCCTTAAAGCCTATCTGTGTGCCTTGCTACACCTTTATCTGTTAGAATGCCACACTTAATTACAGATCTCTTCAAAAAATCAATAAGCAGTTTTATTGTTTCTGCATTTGTAATGGAGCAAGCCCCTGTGTACTGCCCAGCCAGCAGCGTGCACTGCCTGCCATCTGTCAGAGGGAATCGGGGCTCTTCACACACAGTGTTTTCTTCTGTTGCTGTCCATTAGAAATTTGTGTACCTTTTTTCCTAATTTTATGTGAAGGCATCTTTTGAATTTTTTCTCCAGTGCCTTGTGGACAAACATATAGACACTCTGATGGGATCATTATTTCTGAAATGTCCAACATTTATGAGGTAATGAGTGGAAAGATTTTTAAAAAATGGGCAGAATGAGAACTGTATAAGAATTCTGTGGAACTGCATAGGAGTTGGCATCATTTGTATATGAAGAGGCCAAGGAATGTGCAGCTGGTTTCAAAATAAATAGCAAAGGAATGGTTAATTAGACAAGTCTGTTTTGCAGGTTCAGAAAAATGGAAGTATACAGTCATTAAGATTTCTAATAAATAAGACAACTTGGACTTGGAACTTTATATGTGGAACAGTAGATTGTAAACCTAATGTATAAATTTCTGTCATGCTCTGCAACACACTTTAACTCTCTTTATGTCACCAAATTTATCTTCAAATTTTGAGATAAAATTTTTAGAGATTTCCCAAGTTACAAAACCTGAGCATATGAATTCTTGTGCTATTTTCTCTGTCTTCTTTTTCCTGAGGCTGATATTTGTTTGGGAGACTTGTTTTAAATTGCAACAGTTTTTCTTCTGAAAAGAACATGGACTCATTTTGAATCAGGATATAATTATCACACACCAATTCACATGTATTACATAGCCACTTAACTGAATTACGAGATTCACAGAGAAGAATGGTAGAATTGGAAGGGACCCTAAGTTCACCTAGGACTGTCCAGTCGTGGCATTTTACAAATGCAGAAGCAACACATTGGTTAAGTGCTTATCTGTGGTCACAATGCCAATTAGTGGCAGAAAGAAACATTTTAGTGGCTTTAACAGGGCATTAACATTTCAATTCATGAAAAAAATGTAATTTAACTTTATAGCTATAGAAGATTTATGGCAATGTTGACAACTAGTAAGCAATGACATTCATGAATTATGAATGTTTGTATTATGAAGGACAATTATTTGTTACCTTAAATAACAGATGGTAAATAACATTGAGTATTATTTGCTTTACATATACCACCTCATTTACTTACCCCATTTAAGCTACAGGGTAAATATAATTATAAAGGTATAAAATCAGCCCTTTATATGTGAAGAAACAGCATTATAGAGATCAAGTGTAATCTGCCCATGCCACACAGGGAGACTCTACTCTAAAAAAAGCTGGGATGGAGCCCAGCCCTTGTCCTCAGACTGCACCTGTACTGCTTGTGATGTCAGCACAGGAACAGGTGGGTGGAGCCTGGTTCATTTCTATGAAAGGTTGGATGTGGAACATAAACATACATGTGAAAGTGATGCCCTTGCCCTTCCTAAGCAATTTTAAATTTCATTTGGAGCCATGAACAACTTCACTGGTATAGTTCTTGTCTAAGGAATAGGTTCTGAGCCTGAATATCATTTTTTTTATGAAATAAATTGGATGTCTTGAAAGAAGTGTAGGGAAAGATTATTTGCATCATGAGATTAAAATGCAGATATTTTTAAATCAAGGAATTGGGTTAAATATTCTCATGAAATATGATAATACATTTTAATTTATGACTTAAATTTAAATGTCTAAGCTACTCTATTCAAGTTTAAAATTAAAATCGACATACTTAAAAAATGTTAAATGTTAGCATGTCCATAACAGATAACAATGAAATAGTCATTATTTTCTACATTTCCATTAGACTTGCCTATGAAAAAATATCACAAGCATTTTTATGAAATTGAAAGTAATTGCTGCATATTATGCCTTATATTTTGAAGTTCATGACCTTAATGACAAGACAAAAAATTAGATTAGGCTAATTATCAGATCAAAGACGAATTAACTAATATAAATGCAAGAGGTTAATTATTTCGTCTCCCTCTGCCCCACCTTTAGATCTGAAAAGAATAGTCCTACATACCGTGTTAAGCTCCACTTGTCCACAACTTGGCCCTTCCTAACTAGGCGAATCAGAAGACTAGAGCCACAAGGTCCTGTGGAGGAGTGGGGTTGGCTCAGTGGGAATCCTGCTGATCTATCCCAGCTCTATCAGTTTGGGACTTTAGGGGTTACACATGACAGAACCCCTGATTCATAAATGACTTAAGCAAAGTTATTGGCTCATGAAACTGAAGAGCAGGACTGGCTGCACATACATATAGCTGGGATTCAGGTTGCAAAAATGGCCATCTCAATTTAGCTTCTTTCCATCCCTTTGTTCTATCTGCTGTGATGGCATTTGTCTGGGCTTCACAGAGGTGGGGTGGTGTTGGCAACTCCAGCCTAAGGTGCTCTCCCATTCAGGTCCCTATCTCAGAAGTCTCTGCAAAAGTCTCATCTTACCTTATTGGCTCTGGTCAGATCAGGTCCATTGCCCAATCAATCACCATGGCTGGTTCTCCACAGAGAAGATAGGGTATGATGACAAAAATAAGGGTAAATTTTTTTTAAAGGGTGTCCTCTATTAGAGCCAAAAAGTCATACATGGAAGCTGAAAAAGCAGTAGAGAGTTGCTAATTGTAGAGAGAATGAGAGACTGTAGACAATGAGTAAAGGGAAGAGAGAAAAACGTGAATGCCTTCCTATTCCCATGAAACCTACACTTCCCTCCAATAAACTCTTTTAAAAAGGATTTAAACTGAGTAGTTTTCTGTTCTTTTAACTAAATGACCAAGACTAAGATAGTGTGGTAGCATTCTCTTTATTGAGAAAGGCTGAATTCTGGGTAATATATAAACTATAGATGTCCTACAGATGAACTTGGGTTCCTCAATGGGAAGAGAAGTCTGCCTACTAAACAGATTATCCAAAGATTATTTGGAGCAATTAGATGTACAGTTGGAACTAAATGAGCTTGGACGCCCCATGAAACCTGAGGTTCTAAGGGTGTTTGGTTCTCAGAAAATATCTATACTTGGTTTCATGTAAAACTCACCTTTTTTCAACCCTTTTATCACTTTTACCAGATATGTGGTCATTTCAACTTGAATTTCAAGCAAGTGCAAAAATTCCCAACTTAACTTACTTGGTGTGATAGAAGGTCCCTGATAACATGTTTAAAGCATGAATTGCCCATACTCCCTTTCAAATAGGATCTTCTTTTGCAAATAACAGGTCAGTGGACCTGGAGACACCATTGAAAGTTTCTTGAATCTGAGCTAGGTCACAAATAAACCATTTCAGTCCCTTGAAAACTAGGAAGATTGGAAAAGGGGAGCATAGAACCTCTCCAAGAAGTCCATCCCAACTTTCCGGCAGCAATCGTCCTCATTTGGCATTTACCAAATGCTACATTGGAAGACTTGGGGGATCAATTTGCCCTTTAAGATGATAGGAATGCATTTTATTCAGTTTCAGCTGTAGATTGCAAAGAAGGCAGGTTGTAGGACAAATCTTTTCATGTTGTCCTCATTCAAGAGAAAGATTAGTTTTTCTGTTCTTCACAGAGATTTTGTGCAACTAGACAGCAGATTTCCAGGGCTGCTTGTTTACCCTGTCTTGCTGGCTCATCATAAATGAATCCACATGGAACACCACCAACTCTAGCATCAGGGTCCGGTTCTCTAATCTGAATTTTTGAAAGCCTCTGTGTGGAGTTGCACAGGAGTACCACCTCTACTCATTTGGCTTACTTAGATCCCTGCCTAGCAAGTTATACAACTTTGATTTTTGGCAAGCCAATTAATTCCTCTGGGATAGGATGTCTTTACAATTTCAGAATGAAATTCTTTTGCCAAAACCATTATGTCCTTTCTTAGTAAAGTTGATACACTGGGTCAGACTCCACCCAAATGTTATAAACCGGTTTCTCTTTTCATAATTACTGGAATAAGTATGGAATGAAGAAAAAATATCTTGCCATCTGAAGCCAAGCAATGTAGGGAGATGTTAGATCACTTTTGGCAAGAGAGAAAAGCTCTGAGAGCTGGACTTAAATACAAGAAATACAAGAAACTCTCCCCTTTATGTGCTGTTTTTTAATGATCATACTCACCCCTGAGAGTTTGTTAGTATTTTTTTTCCCCATTGGCTATCTTTAGTTCCTACTTGTCCTGGGAAAGTGCCTGTTTTCACGCCTGACACCCACAATCCATAAGCAAAGAATAAAGGTCATGTGCATGGGAATAGGAGAGCACAGAAGATGCCTATTAAAAAATCAGCCCCCTAGAAGGATTAATCCCTTGTAGAATTTTAGTTTTTGTTATTTGGCGTATCTTAATCATATTAAAAGTGAACTTATTCTATAGCTGAGTGATTTGTTCAGGAGTCAAAAAGAATAAGTTATTGGCTTCTGGCCAGGATGGCTGTGTAGGTAAATGAGGTACTAGCATCCTCCCACAACCACATAAAAAACACAGCTAAACTACAGAACAAATATAATTTCAGAGCCACCTGAATTCTAGCTACACAGAAGTCCTACAATTAGGGACTTAGAAGAAGCCACATTGAGACTGTAGGCAGGAGGGGCAGAGATGCTGAATGGGC
>PVKM010043221.1:0-12577 GCA_004027735.1 Carollia perspicillata
GGGGACGTCTGGGCACCGCAAAAGTAACTCCAGCCTGGAAACGGGAAGGAGTGAGGGGAAGGATCCGAGCTTCATGTGTGGCTTTCGCTTCCTCTTATTGTAAATGCCACACACAGAGCACAGTAAGAACGGCGAACTGACCAAAATAGCGTTCGGTTTCCTTAGTTAAACAGCTCAGTAGAGTTGGAAGTGCCCTCACGCCAAAGCAAGCTAACCAGTCAGGCCTTCTCCGAAGACTTTTGCCTTCTGTGTCTTATAGAAATGTGAAGGTTATTGCTCACTTTGGAACAACACTCGATATCCATTTCAGAACACACAGAAGCATGTTCAAGTAGCTTTCTGAGTTACTAAAACCCCCTTCCAACCCACTGATATTGAAAAAGAAAAGAAAAAATAATTCTGAAAGAAAAAAACCTGATTGGCCATTTGATTTGGACGAAGATGAAAAATATACCATAGCCAGCTGTTGAGGTTTGAGGTCATTTGAAATTCCAGCTTCATATTTTTAATTGCTACTATGAGGAATTATTTGATTGTACTTAATGAGATTAAGTTTTGACTTTTTAATGATTAAACAAGGGAAAATTCAAGTGTGTTCTAGTTAAGGATTTAAATTATTGTGTGCGTTTACAAGATAAAATCTACTGGGACATTATACTACCTCGAGGTTAGATACAATACACAGTAATCGCATACAGTGCTTGCTCACTCTCAGTTCTTTCAAAATGACTAAAATATCCCTTCAAAGGAGAAGACAGCGAGGATTTACTGGGTTAGGGGAGAGGAAACTGCAGGCTTACACTGTTCACAGCCGTATGGTGACAGGAGTTGTTTCAGAGAAGGAAAAATGACACGCTCCTCATTGGTTGTTGTGGGATCGTCTCAGGAGTCGTTGGTCAGTCAACACACTCGTAAATATGGTGCACACTCAGCTCCCAGGGTAGGGTTTCATTCTGGAAGACGACCAGGGTGTTTGCTGACAAGAGGACAACCAGGGAAGCCTCGGTTGCTCCGCCCCCCGGATCACACGAGGATTTTCCGTGATGAGGCCCAGACCATGTGTTTCTTACTGCGGGCAGAGATCCTGGCCCAGCCTGCAGCTGAACACTGAAGTGGAGAAAGTGGAAAGAGTTCGCCTTTGCACACAAAGGAAATAGTGAAAGGGAAAGGGGACCATTGGCCCCCACAAAAGGGCTCCCCCCAAAATGTCTCTTTGCTGTGCAGATGTATGGCACATGTAGGGACCTATAATATTTATGAACTTTTACAGTCATAATAACATATTATTTATATTTTTAAAATAAAAAAGCCTCAACTTTTTTATTGGTTTATTAATATTCATGATAAATTTTATATCTCTTGTGAACAGATGCAATATAGGATGAAAAATTCATTACTTCATTTCAGAAGGAATAATATATTTTACTTTCTTTGAAGAACACTGTACTTACTAATGCAAGAAAATATATACAGTGCCATTTTGATAAAGACTACAGTAAATTTGATTTTATGAAGGCAGCTATCATATTAGCACAGAAGAAACCATTTGAATATTATTTCTAAATCACCCACTTAAAATTACATAATTCTTGATGGAATGGTAAAGTGGTTACTCACAACAAAGTGACTCAGTTTCCCCTCTGTGGGTGGTCATGGCAGTCCTAAATATGGGGAGCAAACTTTCTTATACCTTGGATCCTCATAAACATTCTTCATATAGTAGAATGTTGAGTCTATTTATAAGACAAGGTAATCATAATATTCATAGCTCTGTAAGTGGCATCTTTAACAATGATAAATACATATAGTGGTAAATTCTGGAGAACCTAAATTCTTCAATCCAATTTAAAGTCATCTTGCCCTGACTGGTGTGGCTCAGTGGGTTGGGCATCATCCTGCAGAGGTCGCTGGTTCAATTCCCCGTTGGGGCACATGCCCAGGTTGTGGGTTCGGTCCCCGGAAGGGGTGCGTTTGAGAGGCAACTGACCAATGTTTCTCTCTCTCTCTCTCTCCCCCCCTTCCCCTCTAAAAATACACAACATCTTTTTAAAAATAAAATAAAATAAAGTCATCTTTTAGAAATCAAGAGTTAGGATAGTAACCACATTGAGATGTAAGGCTAATGTATGATAATAAGATTTACTTTTTAAAAAGAACTTTCAACTTTAGAATAGTTATGGCTTTACAGAAAAATTGTGAAGACATACCAAGTTGTCTCATATCTCCATTGCCCAGTTTCCCCTGTATTTAACATCTAAAATTACCGTACCGTTTGTCACAACTAACACACTCATCCTGATACATATTGCCTAATGTCCATCCTTTATTCGCATTGCCTTGGTTTTCGCTTGATGCCCTTTCTCTGTCTCAGAGTTCCATTCAGGACACTGGGTCACATGTCTCCTTAGGCTCCGCCAGACAGGGACCGTTTCTCAGATTTCCCTTGCTTTGATAATCTTGACAGTTTCGAGGAATGCTGGTGTGGTGCTTTGTACGAGGCTTCTCTACTCGAATCTCTCTAATGTTTTCCTCATGGTTACACGGGGATTATGGTTTGGGGAAGGAAGAGCATGGAAATGAAGTGCCAGTCCCATTGAATCTTACCAAGGGCACATGCTGTCAATATGACTTCTCACTGTTGATGTTGACCTTGATCACCTGGCTGAGGTAGTTCAGTCTGTTTTCTCCATCAGAAAGTCACTGTCTCCCCTACCCCACTCCCATCTCCCACTCCCCGCTCCGTGGAAGGAAGTTACACGGGTAACCCACACTTCCTGAGCAGGGCGTAGTGCTCTATTTCCTTGATGACGCACGGTCTGCACCACTTATTTGGGATCTTCTTGTATGGGGGACTCGTCTATCCTCCCTGGTTTACTTAGTTATTCCATCATTTATTTACATCACTATGGGCTCACAGATCTGTAGTTTACACTTTGAAATGCATCCAACACTCAATTTTCAGTTATGAGCCCAGGCCTATCCAGTGATTCGCCACTCACCTTGTTGCTCAAATTGTTCCGGCTTTGGCCAGGGAGAGCTCTTACTGTTCGCTCCTAAATATTACTTTTTAAAGAGGTAGCTATATCTTTCCTGTCCCGGCAACATTTTCTCCCAAGTTATAGGAGGAGAACATGCCAGTTTTCATGCTGATTTTACACCATTTTAAATGTTAAAGCCAGACTCTTCACTTTGGTTCCTGGTGGCTCATACCCATCATCAGGCCACGTTCCTCCTGAGTCGCTGGGCGATCAGCTGCTTGCCCAGCACCTGGCTGTTCCTCGGGATGAAGACAATGGGACATTCCAGACTTTCTCCCAGACTGTCGTGATTTTTCTTTTCTTTTTTTAAAACATATTTTCCTATACCATGTTCGTGCAGAGAAGCTCATTTTTAAATGCTCACAAATATGAAACCATCCAACCTACCTAACCCAAGGCTTATGAAGCTGACCTACATTTGTGAACATGGAATGGAAACCCCATGACATTGAGAGTTGATACTGACGTGCCATATTCTAACTAGGCAATCCAGAACTAGGTTTTCTCCCACTCTTTGGAAAAAAATACTTGTGGGTCAGTGATACTGTTTTAGTATCCCAAACCTCATGTCTGGATTTTATTTCCCTTCTTTGGGATAGTGTCCCTTGTAGAAAACATTATTTCGATATTTCAGTATAATTAATTGCTTATTTATAAGGAAGCATGGCCTTATATAAATGTATAAGAATACATAGCAAAATTCTGAGCTTACTACTGAGGAGAAAATAAGCCTGCGTGTGTAATTAAATTTCCATTTCATGAATATTTCTGGGCTGCCTCCTCTGTGCAAAATAACAGCTTTCTCAGTGTCCCTCCCATCTCCTCTCCCAAGGTTAGAGCAGAAAGGGTGGAAAACTGCTGAGTGGTGCTCCAAGATCTCCCAAGATTTGGGTTCGGATACATTGCTATTAAAATGGAAAAAGCATGAATTCGGGGAATTCTAGGCTGTTCCTCAAATAAAAATCCTTCTATTTGTTTAAAGGGGAAAAAATGGGAGACTAGGGAGATGCTAAACAAGAAATGTGTCCTCACAATAAAGATTTTAAAATAAGCAAGGCCAAGGGGCCGAGGGGGAAGCGAGCTCCACGGAAATGCCCCCAAAGCCCCAGCAACCCTCTGCTCACCTCTAGGAAGTGAGTTCACTCTTTTTCCTAAGGAATTTGTTCAGCCTGACTGCTTTTAAAGGTGCCAGCAACAACAAACCACCACACACACGCACAAAGCCAACTGCTACAAGACACACACACAGACGTACATACACACAAACACACGCACACACTCTTGCTCCTGCCTTTCTCCACCCACGCCTTCATAAATTCCCTCAGGAGCTAGAAGGTGTTTTGCCGCCACCAGAATGGGGGGAGGGGAGCACTTCAGCCCGTCTTCCTTGGCTGGTAGGTGAGCAACGAGGATACAGACCAAGGGAATAATTGCAAGGAAAACTACACACTTACAGCCAGACACTAACAAGCGGGAATGATCACTAGTGAGTGGACGTGTAACCCTCAGGCCAGAAGATCTCATATATGATCCGCAGCGTGTAGAGAGGCATAAAGTAAGCCTGGTGGGTATAAACTGCGTTAGTTGGATTACCTCACACCAAGAATCCAATTAAACTTTCTGAAACAGAAAAGTAAAGATTTTTGCCCTTTCCCCCTCCCTGCTTTGAAGAAAGGGAAACGGAGGCACAGAGGTCCATGGGCCTTCCAGGCCACCCGAGAGCCTCCTGGGCCTCAGCTCCTCTTTAAAATGAAGGTTTACTTTCGATACTCAAATAGACATTTTTCAATGTTTACAAATCCAAAACCTCAACCGCTGGTCCCCATGTTTATAGTTCGGGATTATACAAATTTCCCTCGGTCCTCTGAGGCCTCATCTCAGAGCCTTGATTGATGCGCTCCTGCAGCCCCAGGCCAAGGGCAGGACACCGCCATTAGCTAATGGAAGACATTTTTCATCCCGTGGAGGGACAGACGGCTGCAGCCAGCTCCGGGGCCAGCCAAAAGTGGCACCCACCAGCGACGAAGGACAGCGAGTGCCCCACGCCCACACGGCAAAGGAAAACCACAGTAAGCAAAGCATCAGACTCACCAAGGACTTTATCGGGGTGTTTCTGGCACTCCCTGACACCACCATAAAGGTGAGCGCAGATGTGATTGCCGCAGTCATTTTGATATTTTCTATTTCCACCACATCTTAAACAACTTGTAAATGTTCTCAGGAGGGGTGAGGGAGTTCAGCAGAAGACCCATATTAGTGGTGGAGCTTCTAGAATTTCTCTGTAGCAGACAGGCTTAGGTATAGCATTTTCTTTGGAAGGAGACTAGGGAGAGAATTGGCTAGGAATTTTGACTTGAAACTGTGTTTGCATAGCAGTTTATAAAATATCGAGGGGCTGTCAGAAGTTCATCTGAAAGAACGGAGGTGCTGGTAGAAATGCAAAGGTTCCTCCTCAGATAACTTTTTAGCACTGCCCCTGTATGGAAGGGAGATGCCTGCATAAGAGGAGAGGATGTTTTTGAGCCCATAAGGCCATGCCGCCTCCCACCAACTGCTCCCCACCGAGGCCTCCGACACCACCTCCCCAGTGCACCCTCTGGATGGCCCAGGTCACAAAGATTTGTTCTCATCATTGTGCCAGGTCAGGGGATGACTTGGCAAGGCTAGCTGGAAAGTGAAGGTGTAAACAGGTTTTTATTTTCCCCTTCTTTTGGCTCTCCATGAATAGAACTTTCACATAAGAAGAACCTCAAGCTGATGGAAAAATTAGATAATCACACCCAGTTGCCCTGAACTCATCCTTACTGTGGGTCAGCTAAGGGCTCTGCAGATGTGTGAAGAAAAACCCATCGCCCAGTTTACTAATGCCATTGGGGTGGCAAGAGACGTGAAGAGGCAATTTTGACAAACTCAAGACAGGTTTTTTTTTTCCATTCTGATTGCTTTGAGTGAATAAAAATAATTTCCTTGTTCTCGCATGTTTTTTTTTTAAGTGCTGAAATCAAGGACAGTTTTCTCAAAAGTAAGCCACTAGCGCCCCCTCCTGGCTCTTTTTCTGTAGTGTGCAGACTTGAACATTGCAGGGCAAAGCAGCAAAGCAGAGTTGAAGAGACACAGGAAAACGTCCAAGGGAAGAAAGACTGTATGTCGTGGAAAAGTATCGATTCTCACATATTTAAGGTTCACTGTGATATCGTAGCTGTTTCTGAGTGTTTGGATGCATACTCTGCCATAAGACATATGAAAACTAAGCCCTTATAAAATACATCGAGAAGATAGAGAACACGTATGTCTAATAGAATACAAATGTCTACTGATTATTCTATCATTTTCATAAATAAGCATATTCAAATATTAAACAAAATTTTTCCCTTTAGAGGAAACAGTACAAATAAACACACGGTGATACTTCTGAAATTCACATAATTTAAGCCAGTTTTCCTACTCATATCCAAGCTCTGCTTACATACTCCAGTTTCAAATTTAAAGCAAAGAAAAGCTTGCCAATCAAAGGCTTTTAATGGCAATGGAAAATCAAGTCCCGAAGCCCACAACTGACTGACTTTATGTGGGAAATATTTGATTTTGAGAAATGTTTTTATACTTGAGAAAGATAATTTTTAGTTAAAAACATTTCCATCTGTGGCTAGTTTCTTTTAAATAAATATTTTAAATGCGGGGACCAGTGTATGACTTCTAAATGTTCTTTGTTAGGCTTTTCAGACACAATTCATAGCAATGAGTATATACTCCAAGATACAAATCAGTTCTCAAAGCTTCACAAGCCTACAGATTTCTTAGAGGAAAGATGACTGGTTATTTACTCTAAGGCAAATCAATCTCTTTGCATTGTAGGGAATTCACTTTTTGCTGCTGCTGTTGAATGGGTTCTAGTGAATACCGAGCGTGGTTTCGGTTTCTCTGCCTATGAACTGGAAAGGAGAGCCCTTTTTCTTGGGACGTCCCAACGGAAACAGAAGAAATAGTCTAACCTAAATGAAAAGCAGACAAGTAAAATATTCTGACTTTGGTATGTGGGATTTGTGTTATATAAATGTGTAGCCCTTTCACATGAGAAATGAAATTTTCTAATTTCATTTCATTGACAAAAAGGAATTGCATTCCAGGCATTTGTAGATTTAATTTGCCACGGAGTTTGGTAGACAGTAGGCACTCAGTAAAATAAATGGAATACTTCGAAAGTTCCTCACGCAGGTCAATTTGTGACATTTCACAGTCACTAGGGAGAGGCGGGCCATTTGCTCTAACCCTGCCCCATCAGGATGTATTCCTGTTAGTAGCAATAAATTGTTTCAAAAGGTAGCTTTCCCAGAAGTGCATAGAAATAAAGCATCAATACTCATTAATGATTTGGGCTCATGAAATACAAATTACATTAAAAAATGAAAGTAATGAAGGTATACCTTGGTTTAAATCCCAGAAGTACCTCTCTCCCCAGCTATGTGACTGTGCATGGGGGTTGAACCTTCTTGCCCTCCAGGGCCTGGTCTGTAAGTACCTTTCAGAGCTGTTGCATTGGAGATTATGTGTCAGGCTTCTGCCCCATAAACGTTCAAAGAATGAGAGCTGTTACTATATTTATTATTATGTGTGTCTTCCTTGGCTCTCTTTGACTATATAAGAATCTCATGCTTTCTGAATTAGGAAGAGCTTAACCATCTAACATGAATGAAATGATAGCACGTGAAACAGAGCTCATTTACTTGTCTCAGTTAACACATAACCAAGATCATTCAATTCAAGGTCAAACAACATATCTTTAAGGATATAGAATAGAAAATCAAATGCTGCCAGATTTTTCCTTGAATCAAAAGTTTCATTTTTATTAAAAAGAAAAAAATCTGAAAGATGCTCGATGTCACTAATCATCAGATAAATGCAAATTAGACCCACAATGAGATATCACCTCACACCTGTTAGAATGGTTATCACCAAACAATGCATTGTCCAGGATGTGGAGAAAGGGGGACCCTTAGGCACTGTTGGTGGGAATGCAGACTGGGTCAGCCACTGTGGAAAGCAGTAAGAGTTACTGCAAAAAATTGAAAATGGAACTGTCTCGTGACCCAGTGATTCCACTTTTAGGAATTTATCCAAAGAAACTCGAAACACTAATTCGATAGAATATATGCACCCCTATGTTCATTGCAGTATTCTTTATAATAATCAAGATTTGGAAGCAGCTCAAGCATCCATCAGTAGATGAGTGGATAAAAGAGCTATAGTGCATCTATTCAATGGAATACTGCTCAGCCATAAAAAGCAAACTTTACCGTTGTGACAGTATGGATGGACCTGAAGAACATTGTTCTAGTGAAATAAGCCAGTCAGAGAGAGACAAATAGCATGCGATTCCACTCAGAAGTGGAATCTAATGAACAAACCCAGCTAACAAGCAAAATAGAAACAAACCCAGAGACAGAGAACAGATGATAGCTCTGGGGGTGCTGGAGGGAGGTGGACAGATTGACCAAAAAAGCAGAAAAAAGGGGAAGGAACGCATGGACATGGACAACAGTGTGGTGACAGCAGGGGGCTGAGGGTCCGTGGAAGTGGCAGAAGGTATGGGGAGTAAATGGTAACGGAAAAATATAATAATTTTTTTAAAAAAGAAAACAAATGAGTTGATTTAAAAGAAGTGCGTGGGCAATTTTATTTGCTCAGTTTCCCCTTGGGACATGGTCACCTGACCTCTGGCTGCAAGAACAAGGCAGCTATGGCCACGGGGCCATGAGCCACACTCGGGCACAGCCAGCACCTGGAGGAGAAGATACAGAGCAGACCCCATAAGGCAGGTAAGGGAAACATGAATCATGGCAAATGCCAGTCCCTCACAGGTAGACTTCATTCTTAAACTGCACACCAGTGGAGCCACAAATAAATCATTAGATATCTTCACTTTGCGAGCTTGTCCAACATGAACTAATTTGACCATCTGATATCTTCAGAGGGATAATTATCATTCTCATCTTGCAGATGGGGAAATAAAGCAGGATGATCATCACATTTAAAAAGGAGCATCGCTTCATATTATGGCTAACATCACACTCAGTTGCCAGTGTTATTAAAGGGTGAAAATACTCTGTCTGCAAACAAAACTGACGTGACTGACCCAATATGGTAAGGCGTGTGCTTCACGTTTCCTTTTTTAATTACGTGCTCCCTGGCTTACCCACAACCCAAAGGATTTCTTTTTTTTAAGATTTTTATTTATTTCTTTTTAGAGAGAGGGGAAAGGGGGGAGAAAGGAAGTGAGAGAAACATCAGTGTGTGGTTGCCTCTCCTGTGTCCCCCACTGGGGACCTGGCCTGCAACCCAGGCATGTGCCCTGACTGGGAATCGAACCAGCGACCTTTTGATTCACAGGCAGGCACTCAATCCACTGAGCCACATCTGTCAGGATGAAAAAGGATTTCAAGTGGCTTAGAAAAAGAACTCCAAATATAAAAGGATATAACAAATAAATGAGGAATTTCTGATGAAGAGAAATAATAGTCACCGACAGGAAGAGCAGCCCTGACCTGTCCAGCCACTGGAAGTGGTTCAGAGCTTCCTCGTGAGCTTAGGGAAATGAAAAAGTGATTCATCGTGGCTGTCGATAAAATCTGCTTTGACTTGTTTTTCCCAGGAGTGATGGGTCAGCTGCTCCTACTAGGCTTTCTTGCCTAACATTTGCAGTCACTTTCCAATGCAGGACCTGCCTGGGCTAATGTGTATAGTTTTTGCCATGAAATAGGTCAAAGCTAAAAGACTGGTATGTGAACCAAACATGTGATTCTGCCCAACACCAGAGCTTCCTGACAAGCGTGTCACTATCACTGATGAGTTACACATGAGCTACTGGTCTCCTCCACCTGGGAGGCGGGTAGGGGTGCCTCCTCCACTCCCCACAGTGGGTCACACCAATACTGTATTTTGATGTGAGGAATAGAGTGGCGGGGAGCACCACTCTAGACAGTCGAACTAAGAAACCAGAGTTGTATCAGCGAACAGACCGAAAGTCAAACTCGTAACCCAAAAGGCTGGCAAGGACACCGCTTCCTGAGTGTCCACACCGGGCGTGCCCGGCGAAATGCTTTTTTGTCACTCAAATTCCCTCCCTTTCGAGTTCTCACATCACCACCGCCTTACCTGGAGGCAAGGGTCAATTTGTGGCATAAGGTTCAAGATTCAACTTCATTTCAAGAGAATTCACGCAAACAATATCCGTCTATAAACCTGAAGATACAACCATATTAACACCTGTTTTGCCCACCTAGGACAGAGCCATGAACCAGGCTCGGGCTCCTAAGCAGAGATCCTAAAAATGAAAAAGATGCTAACTTGCCTTAAGCAAACAAACCAAATGAAAAGGCCTACATAAAAAGGTTAATAGACTGTCTTTGCCAATGGGGATAGAGCATGAATCAGGGAGTTTAATGAGCTTTCTTTTCGACCAACTTTGCAAAAGTTGGTTTTCATTTTCAGAGCACGGGGGAGTAGCTTTTTCCAAAATTGCATGAAACCAACTCCTGGCCACAACAGTAACACACAGGAAGTCCAGCCTCATCGGTGCCCCACAGATCTCCTGCCCTTAGGACGAGCCTCCCACTGTTCAGAAGCCGATCCGAAGGCGGAGGGAGGCTGTGGCGTGTCAGCCTCTGGGCAGAGCTGCTGCCAGTGAAGATCAAGACACAAAGTCTGCGTCTCCCGCCCCTGCTTCCGAAGCTGATGGCGCCTCCCTTCACACTGGTCCAAACAGAGGGGCCAGGCCCCGGTGCCTGCGTAGGACAGTTCTGCTAGACAGCTGCCTCGAGAGAGATCCTTCTCGTGGAGAACCTTCACGTGATCCAAATGAGACGAGTCTCATTATGAACGATGCATTTTCACACCACTGCAGATTCAGGGGTGGGAGAGACGCACATTCCAACAAGAGCCATGCGCACGGCACGTGTTGACCAGGAGGCACTGAGTGGCACCTGCAGAAAAGTCCTCATGCCGTGGGGTACAGAACAAACTCCTTCCTTCCAAACTGCCTTTCTGCTCCTTTCTCAGGAGAAAGGAGAAGCCTTAGAAACAGTTTGGGTAATACAATCAAAATTTGGTGCTTTGGAAATTGTTTTAAAGATGAAGGGCATCCCTTAGAATCTCTGAAGTTTTCTTACAGATAATGTCTAACTAGGTACAGTGGCCTTGAGACATTACCTACATACATACTTTCTAATTTATCTTTTTTGTAAAGATTTTATGTATTTCTCTTCAGAGAGGAAGGGAAAGAGAGAGGGAGAGAAATATCAAAGTATGGTTGCCTCTCATGTGTCCCCTGCTGGGAACTGGCCTGCAACCCAGGCATGTGCCCTGACCGGAATCGAACCACAATCTTTCGGTTCGCAGGCCCACGCTCAATCCACTGAGCTACACCAGCCAGGGCCTAATTTATCTTAATGGTGGTACATCGGGTCCTCAAATGAAGTTGCTCTGTTCAACGTCATTTCGTTATGACATCAATGAGATGCTGTAGGAACTTAACTAGTGTTTATACCAATGAGCCTGTAGTAAAACTGGTTTTGCCCGATGTCCCTTGGCTGCAGAGCAAGACCCTATCCATGCAAGGACATTAGGTGAGGGTTTTACCACAGAGCCCCCTTTAGAGGGGTGGTTCTAAAACTGAGGTCCTTAGCCCAGCAGTGTCAGTGCTGCCTGAGAACTTACTACTTGCCCAGAGAATTCTCAAATTCGCAAAGGATGGCCCAGCAATCTGGTTCTGACAGGGCCTCCAGGCCATTCCGATGCTCCGCTCAAATTGCCTTTGGACTCTTCTTTCCTGTCTCTCTCCTGGCTTCAGGTCACTTTGCTTTGATCACAGACAAGTTCAAACTTTCAAGCCTGTGAGCTTTCCCTGGCTTCAGGACCCCTGTCCTGTCCTGCTTTTTGACAACCATGGGAGGACCCAGTCTTGTCTGCCTGCTTTTTGTACTGTGTCTGGCACCCGTCATTCTAGCTGTTGGCTGAATGCCCTCTGCAAACACATCGGGCCGAGATCGCCTGTCCTGCATTTTTCCAACCTCACCTCCTGCAAGAGTCGAGGCCCCAAAGCGCAGCCTTCATCATGCCAGCCCTCCTCACCTCCCGTGTTAAAGATTACAGACCTTTAACATTCCCTGCTTCCCAGAGGAACAATGATTATGACAAACACAGTGATGATGGAGACAATAGTGATCATCGTTTATATATGCTAGTCACGTGCAGCATTGAGACATGGGCATCATCTTACCTCATTTTCAAAACCCTGTGAGGTGTTATTATGACCTCTATTTGACAGGTGGGAAATGTGGGTGCTTTTCGAAGCTCCGGTAGGTAAACCAGAGGTAGAGATAGGACTTGACTCCAGCCCCTAATTTATGTACATTCATAATCCTAATACCAATCCCTAAACTTGTAAATGCCTTGGTAAGACATCAAATGCCCAACACACCTGGATTTCCCACTATTTCATGGGGACACTGTGCTACTCACCCACATACCTGCCTCCAGATCCT
>PVKM010043222.1:0-12575 GCA_004027735.1 Carollia perspicillata
TGTCTTTCTCCCTCCCTTCCATTCTCTAAAAATAAATAAATAAAATCTAAAACAAAAAAACAAACAAAGAAACAAAAAACACACCTAGAATCTTTATTTTTACCATTAATTAGTGCTTAGCAGCATATGAGTCTACATTGGGGAAGATTCAAAATAGGGGAGGAAAGATAAAATCTTTTTATCATTGAAATTTTTGTGTGTGAAATACACATGCCACATTAACATAAGAATGTAACAAAAGGAATAATAATAAAATGTGTACTTAAAAGAAATATGTTTTAGATGTTTTCCCAGAGTTTTACCAGAATTATGAGGTTGTCAATTGCTATTTATCTTGTTTGAAATTTGTTGTGTTTCTTAGATGTGAGTTTTGGAGTCTTACAACAATTTTTGGAAAATGCAGGCCATTTCGGAAGACTGCCTCTTTCCCCCGATCTCCGCAGTTACCTTCTTGTACAACTCCCAGTAATATATGTTAGACCTTCACACTCTATCTTCATGTCTCAGACCTTGCCTTCTTGTCTCTCTTTGTCTGCAGTTCACACTGGCTAGTTTCTTTAACATTATTTTATTAGCTCATTAATTTTCTCTTCAGCTGTGTCTAATCTATTATAAATTCATCCACTGAATTTTCCATTTCAAATATATATATGAAAGGAGACCTCAAAAAAACTGAAATTATCTTCCAGAGGGTAGGCCCCTTGTAGTACAGGCTGCCCCCACTAGCGAGTGTTCTAGAACGCCATTTGTATCAGTGCACCAACTGACATTGTTGTGAGAGGCTGCCTTCTGCTTCAGTGAATTTTTTCAGGACTCTTTTAATGTGTCTGCCTATTTCATGATGGGTGATTTACAAGCGCACCTGCCTACACTATACTGACTCTTCAGAAGTTTCGAGCAAAAATGGCACGATACCCATGCCCCACCCTTTCAATTCACCTGATCGCTCCCCATGTAACTTCTTTTGTTTCCCTGGATGAAAAGAGTCCTCAAAGGGAAATGTTTGTCTGATGTGGAAGAGGTGAAACAAAAGATGGCAGAAGCACTAACAGCCATAAAAATCGATGAGTGCAAAAACTGTTCAGAGCAGTGGAAAAAATGTCTTGATAGGTGTATTGCATCAAATGAGAGTAATTTGAAGGTGGCTGAAACTTAAACATGTAAGAATAAATACATGATTTTTTATAAATAAATTCTCTTTTGGGAGGAGATATATATATGTATATACATATATATATATGTATATATATATATATATCTCAAGAAGTTCTTTCTGATTCTTTTACAAATCTACTTTTAAAAAATAGTATGCTTTTATATTTTCAAGCCTTACTCATTTTTATTGAAGTATAATTGACATAATATTATATTGTATTAGTTTCAGGTATACGACATAATTATTCAGTATTATATATGTTGTGAAATGATTGCCAGAATAAGTTTAACACTCATCAACATACATAGTTATGAGATCTTTTCTTTCTTGTGATGCATGCTTCTAAGATTTACTCTGTTAGCAACTTTCAAATATGCAATGTAGCATTATTAACTATCGTCACTATACTGTATGTTACATCCCCAGGACTTAATCCTCGTACAACTGGAAGCTTGTACCTTTTGACCCTGTGTACCTATTTCTTCTACCCCCTACCCTTGCCTCTGGCAACCACCAAATTGTTCTTTGTATCTGTGAGCTCATTATGTTGTTGTTCTTGTTTTTAATACCCCATGTGAAATCATAAAGTGTTTGTCTTTCTTTGCCAGACTAATTTTACTTAGCATAATGCCCTCAAGGTCCATCATGATGTCAAAAATAGCAAGATTTCATTATTTTTATGGATCAACAGTATTCCATTGTATATAGAGCCCACATCTTCTTGATTCATTTGTCTACCTATGGGCATAGTTTGTTCGAGTATCTCAGCAGTTGGAAATAACTAGTGCAATGAAAATGGGAGTGCATATATCTTTTTCAAATTGGTGTTTTATTTTTCGGGGATAAATACCTGGAATTAGAATTATGGGATCATATGGAAGTTCCGTCTCTAATTTTTTTCATGAGCTTCTGAAATCTTTAATCCCTTAGTTCTTCTTTCTTTAATTGTGACAAACTCCAGTTTTTCTTTGCCTCAGTTTATATATATATTTTTAATTTTACCAATCCCTCACATCCCTCTCCTTTGGCAACCATCAGATTGTTCTGTATATTGATGGGTCTGTTTCTGTTTTGTTTGTTTATTCACTTGTTTTGCTTTGTTTTTTAGATTCTACATATAAGTGGAAACACATGGTATTTGTTTCCTCTGTCTGATTTTTAATTAGAAGAATACCCTTTTGGTCCATCCGTGGATTTGCACATGGCAGGATGTCATTCTTTTATATTGCTGAGTAATATTCTGTTGTGTGCGCATGTGTTTATGCATTCCTCTACTGACGGTCACGCACTGCTGCCGGGAACTGGGGGTGCATATATCTTCTCGAATTGCTGCTTTACTTTTCCTCGGATAAATGCCTAGAAGTGAAATTGTTGGATCACACAGCGGTTCTGTTTTAAATTTTCTGAAGACTTCCCTTAGGTTTTCATATGTAAATCAGCCGCACCAATTTACAATCGCACTAAGAGCGCCACCGGGGTTTCCTTTCCTCCATGTCCTGCCCAGAATTTACTTGTTGAGCTTTTGATACTAGCCCTTCTGAGAGGTGTAAGGTGATGTTTCATTGTATTTTTGATTTGCGTTTCCTTGATGATTACTGATGCTAAACATTTTTTTCATATGTCTGTTGGACATCTATATGTCCTCTTTGGAGAAATGTCTGTCTATTCGGGTTCTCTGCTCACTTTTTAATCAGATTGTTTGCTCTTATTGTTGTTAAGCCGTATGAGTTCCTCATATATTTTGGACATTAACGCCTTATTAGTTGTATCATCTGCAGATATCTTCTCCCATTCAGCAGATTGTCTTTTTGTGTTGTTGATTTTTTTTTTTGGTGTGCAAAAAGTTTTCAGTTTGATAGGGATTGCATTTAAACCATAACTTGCTTTGGGTAATATTATGGACATTTTAAAATATGAGTATGAAATATCTTTTCATTTATTTGTTTCTTTTTCAAATTTTCTAATCAATGTCTTACAGTTTTCAGTGTACAGGTCTTTTATCTCATTGGCTAAATTTATTTATAGGTATTTTATTCTTCCTGATGTAATTTTAAATGTAATTTTTAAAAAATCCCTCTGATGGTTTGTTATGAGTGTATTTAAACACAGCAGGTTTTTGTTGTGATACTGATTCTGTCCTCTGCAACTTTACTGAGTTCATTTGTCAGTTCTAAGAGTCGTCGGTGAAGCTACTTTAAATGCATGTTTAAATAGCAGTAGTTGAATATTGTTCAGTTTACTACTGTCATTTACTACAACTGAACTTCATTCAAAACATCTTATTTTCATGCTTGGTTTTTCTAAGCAACAAAGTATGCCTGTATGTTTTAAGGATGAATATTGTGCACATCATTTCCACTGTGTGGCTAAACATATGGCATGATTGTTAGGTGTTTTCTTGAAAACCATCATTTGTTTTTACCACATCATTGACTTCTTGATTTATCAGTGTATTAAAGTTCTTCTCTAGCACTGAATGAATAGATGGTGTGTCTGTAAAATAAAGGTTCAATGGGAAAACATAATCTTTTTGATCTGGGTAGAGTGGTCAGCAAGTTCTTTTCCAGCAGCAGAGAGCTGTTCTTCCCGATATCTTTCAATAATAAGCTGAATGAAACAATATAACATCGATGGGTGATTGCCTGATTAATACCTGTTAGATATGGTAGACCATGAAATGTGCTAATATGTTTTCAGGACTAAACCTGACCAACATTTACATGCCTGAATGGTATTTTATTAGTTTCTCGTATTATTATTTATTAATTATTATATTCTTTTCCATCAAACGACTGTAAACCTACTTTTGCCTCACCCTGTATTTTAACATCTCTGATTTTAACTCACCTCATTTGTATAATTAGTTTAGCTACATTTTCAAACTCATGTTGAAATTATCAGAAGATTAAATGAAATTTGTGCATTGCCTTTGCAATGTGAGAATGGTGCACGTGATTAAGATAAACTTCAAACGTATCGTTCAAACTGAGACTGTTTTGTGAGTTAAGCGGGCACTGTTGATAATTATGCCAGGCCCTGACCAGTATGGCTCAGTTGGTTGGGTGTCACCTCGCAAAGTGAAGGTCGCCGGCGGGACTCCTGGTCAGGACACAGGCCTAGGCTGCAGGCCCAGTCCCCAGTGGGGGCACGTGAGAGGCGAGAGAGAAGCTTCTCTCACACAAGAAAGATGTTTCCCTCCTTCCCTTTCTCCCTCTCTCCAAGATAAAATAAATAAAAAATCTTTTAAAGTGTTTTAAAAATAATAATGCCAGGACAATAGGCATGAGGTCAGGTCTGTTTTAGGCAAAGACGAACACTCACCTTGGACACAGAAAACTACACATGCCTTTATGCTCACACAGGCTTCAGGAATCAGTAGTTTCTTTTCTCTTTCTTTCTCTCTCTCTCTCTTTTTTTTTCTGATAATAATTAACATAAGTCAAACAGAATACCTTTGCTGGGAAGTTCCTGTTGATTCTGGCTTTTGCATAGTTTGCTTTGGCACAAAAATCTGTGGCAAGGCGCAAGATCTAAAACATGATGAAGAACAGGCAAGGTAGAGAACCAGAGTTGGAGGATTTTGGATATCGGCTGTCCAAGAGCAGGGGACACTTATCAGAAGCCCGTTTGGCAGAATTAGGGCATGAGGTGGTAGTCAAGTGCCAGGCACTTCTGACGTCAGGTCTGGCTCTAGAGACGGCAGGGCCTGTGCGTGGGGCTGCAGGGGCCTCTCTTCAGGGGGAGAGTGATGGAAAGTGTGGAAATCTGGCCAGATGGATTAGACAGCGCTGGGTCAAATAGTGATTTTGTCACGCTAGTAACCCTGGGCAAGTTATCTAAACTGTGTCCTCTTTCTAGATCTTATGATGTGGATAATGATAGCTACCTCGGAGATCTTCTTAAACATTTGAAAAATACTTAAAATAGTACCTGCTGCCCAGTAAATAGGCTCTCGATGAATAGTAATCATCATTGTGTCCCAGCATAGCATTTCTCAAACCAATCCACAGTGTGTTCTGTTGTTACTAAAATAAAATGAGAGTAGCCCTTTCTTCATTTGCAGGAAACCTAAATTTGGAGGGATATTCTGCTTTGACAGTTCCCTGAGATCTATGTTATCGCCCTTTGGTGTTTACTGCTTCTTGTCTGCCAGTGGGCGGCAATAGATGACAAGACAAATGAGTGAGCAGTGTCCATATTTCATGCTCTCCTCCCCAAATCTATCAATTCCAAGTGTTTCTCTACTTGGGCAGGTTTAAGAATCGACGTCTGGTGTAGGACACAGTGTGTGTGAAGTCAGGAAGGCTTGCTTTCACAGAAGTCCCTAGAGGCCATGGGAAAGCTTCGCCCTCTTACCCCAGACTTCGTTGTTGCTACTTGCAAAACGGGGGATCAGGCAAAAGTATTCTTGTCATGTCTAGGAAGAGCATCATTTTCTGGCTATGGAAAGCGTCTTTTCCCAGGACCCTTTGGAGTGCTGAAGGAAAAAAAAAATACAATTTTCCTTAATTCTTGACTGAATCAAAGAATCAAAAATCTCTGAGAAGTTGGCATGATTCACCTTTTAAAGGTAAACTAAAGGAGATAGGGAAATTGTTTTCCATTGCAAGAAAGTATAGCCAATTACACCAGATGGAGATCTAAAGGTATTTCTAAGACTCAGTGTTTTTTCTTCCCAAGCTGCTCACTGATTCCCACTGTTTTTTCACCACAGTCATCCTCAAGTTCAGCGCTATCACTGTGGTGACCTGTGATGCTGAGCAGTAGCAGTGGGTCTCTAGGGACTCCAACTCCATCCTTTGGTTTGGAGAAATGTTTCCTCATAGGTGAAAAAATGAAGCGTAGCCATCGGGGCTTATCCGAGATCCTGAAAGCCCTCTGAACGTGTGCTCGTGGTCTCATTGTCAAGTCCCCAGCGCCTCACTGGAGCACTCCACGGAGCACGGATCACTGTGAGAGAGAGTGTCCTTCCAAACCCAGTCAGCCCATGTCTCTCAGAAAATATATCCACTTTTTGCAGCTTTTCACGAAACTTGCTTCATGAAAAAAATTAAAACATGAATTTTAAAATTTCGTGTTCTCGCTGATGTTTTTTAAATTTTCAGCTTGTCTCAGATAGACAAATGATCTATCTTCCTGATGTGTTCAAGGCCTTTGTCAAAGTCGAACGACGTCAGATGGAGAAGACCTTTGAATCCTGCCCCCACACAGCCTTCCCTAGGGGGCGTCGCCCTGCCTAGAGGCAGGAATATTAATGCCTGTGGAAGTGCTATGCACATGCTAGTTGCCACTGCCAATTTTTATCTTCCCTAAACAACTCTGCCACATAAAACATGTGTCAAAAATTAATTTGTATATATTCTTTGATTAATGAGTGCTATTTTTGTCTTCCTGGTATTATTCCTGATTCATGTGTTTTCAAATACTTTGTTCAGTGACTCATACCTAGTGATCTTATCTCTCTGACTAGACTATAAATATTCTAAGACGAGGGCAGGAACCAGATTTTATCGGCTCCCTTAGCTAATGTTTAATAAGGCTGTTCTGTTTCGATGTTTTCTACAACTTTGGCTCGTGGAAGATTCCAGGTCTTCCGTGCATGCAATCTCCTGATGGTGTAATCGATGCCTCGTGCTTTGCCCTGAGCATTTGCTTTTCTTGCGCAGCAATCTCTGTTTCATAACCACTCTGTTGTGGCATGGTTGACATGTAAAAAGCTGCACTTGCGAGATCTGTCCAGAAAGTATCCAGCCATGCGCTGTGAGAAATAGAGATATTTATTCAAGATACACGATACGAGAAACACTGTATGTAGGACAATGACACCTCAGTCCCCTTCCAAGCAGGCCCTTGGGACCCCACTCGGTTCTCCCAGTTGCCACCAACTGCCTGGTCGAAATTTCATGAATCTCATCGAATGTCTGAACTCTCTTCCCTTTCCAAGGTGATTTTAGCTGGGCGAAAAGCCGGAAGCCATGAAGTGCCGAATCTGGGCTGTAGGGGGGCTGAGTTGCTGGGTGACTTGATGTTTCACCAAAAACCTCTCTACCAGATGGGATGCATGAGGGTGGGTGTTGTCGTGATGAAGCTGCCAATCGCTAGTTGCCCATACCTGCTGCCTTCTGAATCATCTGAATAGTTTCCATGGAGTAAAGTTCTAGCTTAATGGAAATTTGATGCAAATTTGTCACTGTACCTGCCCAGACATTTTGAATGCAAAGGCCGCATAGTACACATGTTCACTCAATGGCGTCTACCACCACCACTGACCAGTATGGTCAAGTCATCATTGTTCACACATGTGCATTCCAGTCCCCTCTCCTTGGCTGCCAGGTTACATCGATGTTGTGCAAACCATTCTCGTTATATGAACAATGGCTGGGCTTTTTCCGGATGTATTTAAATGTATGCAACCTGACGAGTTCGGGGGTAAGCATACACTGTGAAACCATCATTTACATCAAGGCTGTACAGCTGCCCGTATCTTTGCAATGTTTGCTTTCTTACTGTTAATATTTTGTGTGTCAGAGAGTATGTGGTAAGAACACTTAACAAAAGCTCTATCCTATACCTAACCCATTTATGTGTGTAATACATTATAATTATCTGTAGGCACCATGCTCGATTGTGTATGTACATCCAGAATTTGTCTTGCACGACTGAAACATTGCGCCCTTTGACCGCAATCTCCTGCATTCACTCCTCCCCTCAGAAGCTGGGAACCATCAGTCTCCTCTCCCCTCCTGAGTGTGACTGTGTCAGGTTCCACATGTAAGTCAGACCACACCGCATGTGTTCCGCTGTGCCCGGCTCACTTTACACAGCATAATACCATCTAGGTCCGTCCATGTCGTTGCAGACGTCAGGACTTCCTTCTTCTTAAGGCTGAGTAATATTCCGTAGTAAGAAGATAACATTTTTCTTTATCCAGTCACTGTTCAATAGATATGTGCATTGATTATTGGGCTGGCCAAAAAGTCCATATGGTTTTTTCCGTAAGAAGACATGTTTTTTTTTTTTCATTTTCACCAACAACTTTATTGATTTGATTGTTTCGAGTGTGTTGGCTCTCTCCCACGTGGCATCAGTTCTTCTCAGTTACTGTCTCAATCTGATCACTGTCAGCTTCAGCTGGTCTACCCGCCCATGGTGTGTTGTCCAGCGAGACATCTCCAGCACAAAACTCTACAAATCACTTTTGTCACATCCTGTCAGTCACAGCACCTTCTCCTTGCACTGCACACATCTGTTTCTGTGTTCCAGTTGCGTTTTTACTTTTCTCGAAATAATAAAGCATAGCATGTCACAAAGGTTGCGCATTTTCTTCCATCTTCAGTATGAAAATGGCTACACAAAAATTCACCAATTTTGACAAGTTTTTTTTTACATTCACACTAATAGACAGCTGTCACAATACAATCTAACAAAATTGTTTCCAGTGAAATTAAAGACTGCTAAGCACTACTGGAGCCATCTTACTGAAAAACCAAACGAAAGTTTTGGTCAACTCAATACACATCTTGGCTCGCGGCGTATCGTAGCAATGAGCATGGAATGCAGAGGCCTCTGAAAGGTCCTGCTGTCCGTTCCTTTGGATAAATACGCAGAGGCGAGATTGCTGGATCACGTGGAGGGTCTGGTTTTCATTGTTTAAGGACCCACTCTACTGATTTCCATAACGGCTCTACCAATTTTCTCTCTGCCAACAGTGTAGAAGGGTTTCGTTATGTTTCGACATTTCCATAATAACCATGCTAACAGGTCCAAGGGGTGATCTCATTGTGACTGTGATTTGTGTACTCATTGGCCGTTTGGGGATCTTCAGTAGAGAAATGTGTGTTCAGATTCTCTGCCCTTTTTTTAATTGGGTAATTGGGTTAGCTAACTTGTGGATACCATAAAGGTGCTGACATAGCACAGAAAGAAAAAATGTACCTCCTCTCCTCCATCTGGTGTAGGGATTGTCAGAAGATCCAGTTCTGCGTTTTTTTTTTTCCTGCAGTCTTTTCCTTCAGAGTCCACTGCTATAATTACAGACTTACACCAGTCCCAGCAGAATTTCAGAGGCTGTGGAAATTCAACTGTATTTTACCAGGAAGTAGGTTAGTATTCTCCTCTCGCAATAAAGAAAATAATCCTCAGTAAATGGCCAACCATACTCTTACCTGGCTTTTCCTGTTCTGGGTCTACATTTATCTATCGAATGTCAATATCAATGCTAATATATAGATTGGTTCTTCAACTTAGAATTTAGGAAGGGAAAATTGCTTTCGATGTGTCTAATGAGAAAATAATAATTCTTATAACACAGGTACTACCATTATCTACATTTTCTAGGGGGAGCTATATACTGTTTATAAAATATGCTTACAAACAGATGATTAACTACAACAGTTTCTAAAAGCAATCTGCGTTTTCCTCAGTAAGAAATTGGCAATAATCTTTATAACCTAGGCGACTAAGTGATTAGTTCATTTATTAGAAATCTTTATGAAACACCTACTAGGTATGAGGCGTGACTTCAAGCTCTCTCTCTCTAATTAGACATTTCGTCCTTGCTGTGCTTTATTATCTCCATTTTATAAATGAAAAAGCAGAGCTACAGAGAAGATGCTTGAGCCAAGATTGCCAGTCAAAAGAAGGGTTCTGGAGTTCTAATCTCTTCACATTCTTCCTCTGTATGTGCCCCGAAGGGCTGAGCGCTGCTAGGATTCCCCTCTCCTCTTACTGAATGTAGGTTGCTTTTAGTCTGCACTTGTTGCAAAAAGCTCCTAGTGCTGTCACTGGGGTTCTGTGCCTTTGGTCCTTCTGACAGTTGAGTTTGCTCTCCAAATTCATGTGTTTCTGCACACTGTGCTATTGAGAGAAGAAATTTAAAATTCCTTTATAAGGGAAAGCTGCTTCCTAATTGGAGGCACACTTAAAGTACAGTTTTTCCTTGTGCACAGCCCCTAATGTTGCCCGTGGGTCCCTCTTTCCTTATTCCCCATCACCAGGCAGTGAGCAGTAGTCGAACACATTTGTTTAATTGAAGAGTTTCATAAATTACGTCTCCTTATATGGTCACCTGTTTATGGACAAGGCAGCACTTATCCAATTCAAAGTGCAGTGCTCAGTGCCTGGCATAGAGCAGCCACTTAATGAATATTTAATGAATTAGTGTGTGAATCGATGTTGTGAGTCACAAGTGCACCATACAAATCTGTTAACTTAATTGCTTAGAGTTTCAGTGTGTGTGTGTGTGTGTGTAAAAAAGAGAATTCTAATTTCCTTCATTAACAAACATTATCAAGCAGCTAATGCACATGATGTATCCTAGTTACCACCCAAAGTTAGCTAAAAAAGAGACATAGCTGTAGCTTTCTTTGAATTCTTTGGGACTTAAAGCACCAAAGCAGTGTTACTGATGAATTTGCACGAGACCTGCAGACAAAGAAGGGCATTACATACAAAACTAAATGGATGCTGCTGACTATCCTTCTGTGAGCTGCAGGTATTTATTGTCCAAATGGACTTACGTGAAAGGTTTCTAATGGAAAGATAACAGACTGCTGGCCTCTCCAGACGGAGGCATTAGTATTCTGATCCAAGAGTTTCAGTGGCATTAGTTTACTTTGAATATTTTCATATCTTTTTACCACTGGGGCCTTTAGTATTGGAACAAATTGATGTCTGGAGTCCAGAAAAGCTGTTCCGTGTGTGATAGTAGAAAATTAAATAATGCATTTGTCCTGCAGGCTTCTGGCTCCCACACTTATGCAAAATCAGTCAACTACCCACAGCCTCCTCTTTGAATGCTGGATGTCTTCATTGGAATGTGAGGAAATCTATTTAATTACTGACCTCAAGTGAATGGCACGAGCATGAAGGTGCATTTTTACATTTGAATTTCTGTTGCTGTCTCCAAGTGCATTTGCTGGCAGTGAGAAGAGTGAATTAGCATTCGGGGTTCTTTTTTAAGTCATTACCAACAGTGTCCATTCTGTGTACCATCTTCCTCAAAATGGAGAGTACAGATTTATGAAGGGACTGTCTTGTATCTGGAGAGCCTTGAAAAATGGATGCGCTAGAAAGGAAATCTAAGGCAGAGTTAACCTGGAAGTGTGTGGCAATGCCTGCGAGCGTTCAAATTTCCAGCAATCCATAGTCACATCAATCAGTCTATGTGATTACAATTTGAGGGACGCACAGGGTCCACCTTGGTTACGTAGTCCTAAAAGCAGTGAAGAGAACAGCAAATCCAATCAGAGAATAGTTCTGTTTCTTTCGCATGAAGTTTGTATCAGGGGAGAAGAGAAAATAAAGTCCTCCGGCATTTTCTCAGTTAATTTCTTCTCCTAATTGCTGTTTGGCCTAGTTCTTTTTTTTTTTTTTTGTCTGTGTTTCCTCCTGCAGCCTCTTTGCTGCCTTGCATCTCAAGGACTCCACTTTCAAAGTGTGTTTCTAAAAGGCAGAGTGAGACATCTGCCACCCACCCACTCTCCCGCCTACCAGGACATTCCTCATCTTCCTTTAGCTGGAGTGTAAAATTAACCTGCCGCCCACACTCAGGAGAGGGGGCTGGCTTCTGTTTTTTTTGCAAGCCGTCTTTTTCTCCCCCCACCCACCCTGTATTTCTCCTAAGGGTAGAAAACTACAGAATCAGAGAAACCAGATGAAAGCATAGAAGAAAAAATACTAATATTGAACCTGTTTCCCTTTAATCACATAGTACGTTTATTTAATTGCACATTATACTTGGATCTTGGGGGCCCTGGGGGAATGGACTGCTATGAGATTGACCTACCTGTTCAGCGTTCCCTCTTTTGCCTCAGTTCCTTTGTGCTGTATAGGAAGGAGTGGCCGTGAGTCTTGCCATAGTTGTTCTTGAACCTCGCCAGGCTGGAGAGGTAGGTCTCCAGCTCTTAAAAAGGGTAGCACACAGGAACACCAATTGTAAAATGGGCAGAATAGGCGGCTACATTTTCCCAAGGAAGATGTGCAGATGGCCTGCAGGTACATGAAAAGATGTTCAACATCATTAATCATCAGGGGATGCAAATCAAAACCACAGTGAGACATCATCTCACACCTGTGAGAACAGCTATTATCAAAATCAACTGAAATAAAAAGTGTTGGTGAGGGTTTGGAGAAAAGGTAACCCTTGTGGAAAATGTTATGGAGGGCCCTGGTTGGTGTGGCTCGGTTGGTTGGGACATTATCCCATAGACATTAAGGTCGCAGGTTTGAGTCCTAGTCAGGGCACATGCCCAGGTTACAGGTTCATCCCCAGTTGGGACATGTATGAGAAGGCAACCAAGTCAATGTTTCTCTCTCTCTCTCTCTCTCCCCCTCCCTTTCTGCCTCTCTAAAAGCAATGAAAAAAATGCCCTCAGGTGAGGATAAATAAATATTATGGAGGTTATCTCCATAACACTAC
>PVKM010043223.1:0-12575 GCA_004027735.1 Carollia perspicillata
GAACAGCCTTCCCCTGACAGCATGAGTGATTCCCTTCCTCCCTCCTGAGCCGGCGCCAAGGCCTGGAATCCATCATTTCTGTCGCCTGTCTCAGGGTCCGAGGGCCGCCAGCTACTCTTGTGGGGAATGCAGCCGCCGTCCTCAGCAGCACAGGGCAGAGGGCGCCCAGAGTGGGACGAGGCTGAATACAGACACCCAGGCCCACGCCTGCTCCCGGCCGCAGACACGAGCCCTCACCTCCCGACCCTGGGGTGCTCACTGGGGAAATGTGCCACTAGGTCACATGAGCCTCGTATACCCCCATTCCCTGTGCACGGCAGATGCCACTCCCCCCCTCCCCTGCCCCCAGGGCCTGATGAGAATAATCCTCCCTCCTGACAACCAGAACCTGCCCTGAACACACGTCCTTTCAGCAGCTGGGGGAGTGACAGCCCTGGGGCCAGACAGCAGCCCAGGGTCTGTGTCCGTTCACTTGGCACCCAGGGTGGGGACCCTCACTGCAGGGTGTTTGTCTGAATCACACAGTGGCTCCCTGTGCTCTAGAGGCACGGGGCCTCAAGGAAGGGGGCTGAGCACAAAGGAGGGGTAGGGGGGTCCGAGTTACAAGAGACAAGCTGAGCATACTCAGGAGAGGCCAGAAGGGGTCCGGAGGAGAGAGACTGGGTCCCAGGATGTCCGGCTCGGTGGGAGGGGGACAGTGTGTCTGAGCAGCCAGCTCCCATTTATGGCAGTCAGGACTGCCTCCCCCACCAGAGGGCGGCCCCAAGCGCCTCTGCTTTGTTTATGAAACAAGCATGCCTGGCAACTGAGACTGGTGACAAGCTTTTCCTGCTGCAAATAAGCTCATTTCAGCCCCCCCTCAAGCCCCCGTCTATGCTCCCTGCATCTACCTGCAGGCCCTGTTCATCTAATTCCACTGCTCGCTTGCTCTGAAGAACAAAACGGTAGTTATTGCCCTCCCA
The DNA here is from genome assembly GCA_004027735.1 of Carollia perspicillata. Classification (NCBI taxonomy): domain Eukaryota; kingdom Metazoa; phylum Chordata; class Mammalia; order Chiroptera; family Phyllostomidae; genus Carollia; species Carollia perspicillata. The sequence continues at coordinate 963 of PVKM010043223.1, forward strand.
TCATTCCCAGTGTGGCCATCCAGGGCAGCGGCTCCCCCATCCCTGCCAGTGGCGCCGGGAGAACGGCGGATGCTTACTGCGTGTTGACGGCACGCCAGACACCCTCGTGGCACTCCAGGAGTGCCAGCCTGTTCACTCTTTACCACAGACCGAACACAGACGCTGAGCCGTTCCTGTCCCACTTCTCGGAGGCAAAGGCCAAGGCACAGAGAGGCTGAGTCGCCAGGCTGGCGTCACACAGCAACCCAGTCTGATCTCGAAATGCGAGGACCTAACCCCCTTGGCCCTGCTGCTTATGTGCTCCAGACACAGCCCACACCAGGGGCTCCTAACCGAGGGCGGGACCCTTTCCACAGCCTTCCTCTGTGACTCCGCACGTGTTGGAAGGACAGCTGCTGGGGGGCCAGCAGGGGAGAGAGTGCTGGAGCCCCCGAGAGGCACCACGGAGCGGGGCGCCAGGCACCAGGCACAGATGGGCCCCACAGCACGCAGGCCTGGTGGTGGCACCCACAACCGGTCGCTCCCCACTGTCCTCTAGCCCCAGGCCTAGGGCCATTCTCAGGCCTCAGAGAGAGGTTGGTGCTAAGGATGGAAATGTGGGGGGGGGGATGTGCTCCTAGCACCACTAAATCAGAAGTAAAATGAAAAGATGGTGAGGATGGAAGGAATCTATGTGCAATAGACTGAGCCCCACGAACTCAGGGGCTCCCCAGAGTAGAAGCATGGGAAAGTCGGAAGAAGTCCAGCTGGGCGTGGGGCCAAGGCCCATGGGATGGTGGGCTGGTTTACCCAGCTGCAGGCTGCCAGTCTGAGAAAGCATTTCCTTGTGCTCCAGAAAGGATCTGGGGGTGGGGGGTGGATCAGGGAGGCAGAGATCACACTCTGTGTCCAGGACACATGTCCGCACAAAGACATTACTTCCCATATGTCAGGGGCTCTCTCTGCCCCTGAGATGAAACCCCAGGATGAAATGGCTCTGGCAGGACCCTTGAGGCCCTTGGGGAGAGGCCTCGGTCCCTTGTCCAGCACACCCGCAGCCACCATGCAGTAGGCTACGCCCCATGGCCACTCACCCCTAACCTCCAGGTGAAATGCCCCTTCCATCTGGAACACCCACCCCACCTTTCTCAGCTAGTGGCACTGAGTGTGGAAATCTCACTCAAGTGTCACCTCCTCCTGGAAGCCCTCCTGGATGTCCAGGCTGGCTAGGGACCCACCCTGGGCTGAGCTCTGTTCCAGATATCTTTGTCCTCCCTCCCCATCCCTTTCTAGGAAGGAGGCAGAGAGAAATAAAGTAGAATAGCCTGGGGTGGGTATGTGTGCACTGGCTAACGCCTCCGGAGTCTGAGGGTCTAAAAACAGCCCTACTCAGTGTCAGACAGAGAGTGCTGTCACTGCTTTCGGGGGAGGTTGGAGATCCTCTCGAAGGCACAGAAAGAGTGACCAACCAGCATGGAGCTGCACAAGCCTGGGATGAGGGTGTTGCTTAGGCTGTAGCCAGCCCTCCCTCTGAGGGATTGTTCTCGCTATGGAGAACATCAGTATTAGAGACTGGGTTGGGGGGACCCACAGAGAAGGGAGAACTGCGGGAGGAGAGACATTAGCAGGAAGGGGTCCAGTCCAGTGTGGAGGGCTCTGCTGGCAGGAGCCCTGGAGCAGCTCAGAGGTGGCCGGAGCCCCTGGTCTGGCTTCCTAGAGGCGGCCACCCTCCACAGGGCACTAGTCCAGCTGGGAGCTGACGGGACAGGGAGGAGGGTGCAGAGAAGGCAGAGGGAGGAGGTGGGGCAGGGCCACACCCCTCCAAGTACAGGCTCCTGAAAGGGCCATGGATGGTGGTCCCAGGCCGGGGTGACCCATAGGAGGGACCCCATGGCAGTTACCTGCCCTCCCAGCAGCACTGAGGGGCTAGCTCCCCCTCCCCCTCCAGCAAGCCCTCCCAGCTACCTAACCCTGCCACCACCTTTGGCCTCTGAGGTCACACTGTGGCTTTATTTTCAGTGACCTTGATACCGGTAAGGTCGAATATTTCAGCTCAGTGGACACATCTAGCAGGAGTGTGTTCCCATGGCAACAGGGCTGACTCACGGCACCCTCCTGCCCCCCACCCCTGCCCCTTAGCGCTCTCCCCTCCGGGAAGACACTCTGCTCCTGCCTGCAGGCCCACCGTCATGGCGTTTCCCACCACGAGCTCTGACTGCTCTCTGCATGCCCATCAGCCCCTGAGTGCACTGCAAAGGCCAGGATCAAGGAGACCCCACCACCCTGTGTCCTGTAATATGAGCTCGGGGCTATTGTCCACGAGGACACGGAATCCATTCGCAGCCTCAATCATCAGCATCAGCATCCAGATGGGCCCTTGTGTTCTCCTGGGACATCTGTTGACCCACCCAGCCTGGCTGCAGAGAGAAAGGGAGGCATGTGGAAAAGATTTGAGGCCTGGCTCTGCATCTGGGGGGATTCAGCCAAGACAGCCCGCGACACCCCGTTTCACAGAGGCTGTGTCCTAAAGGGTCACATCCTCTCCCAGGAGCTCAGGTCACCTGGGGAAAGGCCTGGCACCTGAGAGCTGGGTGCTCAGCCAGTGTGTTAAGCTATGAGCCATCATGGGCCACCCTCATCTCCCCTCCCACCTTGCAGGACCTGAGGGCCAAGGCCACCCCCATGACCCGGGTGCCGTCCTTCTGCCCCGGGATGCCCCATCTCTGCTCATGTCCCTGCAGCCCAGCCACAGAGTCGGCGCTCTCCTGCCAACAGCATCCCTGCTGCAGCCCCGGCATCAGCCAGCACTTACTGGGCACTTGCCATGCTCCTGGCGCACCTGGAGCCCTTTAGGTGCTACCACGCACTAGGTGTGTGACTCTGGGGAAATCATTTTGCCTCTCGGGGCCTCAGTGTTCCCATCTGTACAAGGGACTATTGCCAGAAGTTGGTAAGTGAAGTCATGTAGAGTTCAGAACTGTGCCTGCCTTCTAGTTGGGGCTCAGTGAGAGTCGGCAATGGGCATGCTTCTTCCTGCCCTGCAGACAAGGTGGGCCCTCATGTGTCCGGGGTGGCCCAGCTGGTTCTGACCACCACCGGAGCACTTCCAGCAGGTTCCACAGGGACCACACGGGAGAGATAAGAGCAAGCTCAGGGTGAGGGACTGACTGAGCCCAGTTTGCCAGAACCCCAGCAGCCAGCCACACAGGGCTCAGCATTTTTTGGTTCCCTTATCCTGAGGCCATCCACCTTCCCCTGTGTCTACCACAGGGCCCAGCAAATGCCCTTGAATGGATCATTGAAACAGCAAAACCCCACCTAGGGTGTTCTGAGCACTTCCTGCTCCATTCATTCGCTGAGTTTTCCCAATAACTCAGGTTTGAGCTATTATTGTCCCCATTCTAGAGATGGGGAAACAAGGTCCAGGATTTGGCCAAGTGCCCAGAGCAGTAACATGGGCACAGAAGCACCTACTATTTATTGTGATTTATGATTTATAGATGTCCTTGAGATGCTAAACACTTCAGTGCATTCATCACACAGGATCTCCCCCAAACCTTAGAATGCAGGGACTTTTATCACCCCCACTCTACGTTTGGGCAAACTGCGACATGGGAGTGAGGTGCCCAAGGTCACACAGAGAGCAAGAGGCAGAGCCCGTTTCGCACCCCTCTGCCGGCTCCCCCGGCTGAGGCTCAGGACACCCTGCTCTTCAAGAATAACTTCTTTCTGAAACCTGACGATGACAAATTATTTTTTTAATGGTTTTAATTTATCCCCCTTTCTGCGGAGAGTGTCAGAGGCAATCTGCTTCTCTCTGTGTCTGCGAACCTCCCCATCTCTTGTTAGTGGCTCAGCTTTGAACATATTTCCTTTTATCATGTGGTGACACACGGTGGCAGAGGGCGATTCCGGGAGAGATTGTCGGGGAGGGGCCGGGCGAGAGTTTGCATCGCTCCTGACAGCTAATTAGCTGTGAGTCTCTGCGCCAGGGGCCTCTCACATGGCAGGCATCATCCTCCTGGCCCCGCGGCTGCCGAGCCTCTGCCTCCACCCCGGGGTCGGAGACTTCCAGGGGGACGGTTTCCATTTTGGTGGTACTCTTGACTCTTGGGCCTGCCCGTGGCAGGGTAGGAGGGCAATGTCAGAATGGCTGGTCTTTGGGGACCAAATTTGCCAACAATTATCAGGGATCTGGACTGGGACCCAGACCGGAGCAGGTGTCTGAGGCGCGGGTGACTGTAGGCAAGTCCATCCCACACCAGGCTCAGTTCTCTCATCTCTGTATTGGGTACAAGGGCACCTTGTGTTTGGCTCCCTCAGTGTGTTGTGGGCACCCGGGAGGAGAATGAGAGGCAGGCTGGGCTGAAAGAACGGTGCCTGGGTTCCTCCACTCATCAATTAGACATGTACTGAGCACCTATGGGGTGCCTGGCCCGGCTCTAGGCACAGGGGAGTGGGGGTGGGAAGGAGACAGTAAGGAACCATAACTAGCACGCCATGTAGATGTCGTGTGGAGGAGGGGGTCTGGGGAGGGCCCTGGCTAGCCTGCCTGCTCCTGACAGCTCATTAGAGGTGATTAGAGGCAGAGGCATGGGGGAAGACTGCGCGCACGGCACATGGAGGGGAGTGTGGGGAGGGGAGAAGGTTGCATTGTAAATAGCATGGTCAGGAAAGGCCTCTGACAGTACCGTCATTGATTATTACTACCAGCATGTTTATTTTCAAGGATGAATAACAAAGATCATCAAACTTTTTTGTTTTTTGCCTGTGAGAAAAGCACAGTGTCTTACTTTACTTTTTATTTTTTAGGGCAGGGGTTCTCGCACTTGAGCAGCATCAGGGTCCCTGGAGAGCTTATTAAACAGATAGCCTGGCCTCACTCATCTGGAATTTGCATTTCTGACCGGATCCCGGGGACCCTCCACTGCCGGCCCGGGGACACAGTTTGAGATTCCTGGTCTGGTCTGGAAAAGGACGTGGTTCGTGCATTCATGGTTGGATTTCTCCCGCCCACGGGACGCTGATTCTGATTCCTGTGACAAATGCTTGGGGGCACCTCGGATCAGATCTGACTGGATGCAGCCACCACTTCCTCCACTTCATACGGTTCAGTTTAATACGCGCTGGGTCCAAACAGCTGTCCTGGCCTCACAGAGTCGCCTCCCTCCATTTCCCTGGCTACCCCGTGGAACCCTCCTTCTTTGCCTGGAGGTTCGCCCCTCACTCCCCCACCCAGACCCCTCAGCAGGGATCAAGGCCTGGCCTGGGCCCAGGACCCCTGCGGCCTCTGGGAACCTCCCCTCTGCCTGGCAGGCCCCGGGGCCTCCCTGAAGTGGCTCTGGCCCCAGAGAGAGATGAAGGGGGAGCGGCAGGCCCACGACATGCTGAAGGATTGCCATGGCAACAGTGCAGGGCCGGGCCAGCTGGCAGGAGCGGAGTCTGGCAGAGACATAGGCCTGGCCTCCCACCAGGGCAGGCTGGCCTGGAGAGCAGAGGCTACGTGGGGCGGGCGGGGGCCTCACAACTCCCCACGTGACGGGGCTATGTTCTTTCTGAGGACAGCACGGTAACCCAGCCGGGGCTGGGGGTGGCGGGGCACTCTGGCCGGAATTCTCCGATGCCGTAGGAGTCGAAGGGTGCCCTGCCTCGCCTCACGTGGGTCCCGGCTGGGAAGGGCCCCTGGCTGGGCGCTGCGGGAGGCTGTGCGCCCTGCTGCTGTGGCAGGTGGTAGGTACTCAGTGAAAGTGTGGCCAATAGAACGATGAGCAAATGGGCATGTCCATGACCGCCTGTGTCTGAGGCTCAGGGGGAGCTGCTGGGCACAGGGACAAGGCAAAAGATCCCCGAGATTAAGCCCTGTCACCTCCCCCCTCCCCTGCCCTGAGCACGCAGGAGGCGACACCCATGGCCTTCTGGGCCTTTCTTACTCTCACTTGCACCTTGTAAGAACTCAGGGCCTGCCTCCAGGACAGGATGCAAGGAAAATGTGCATTCCTAGGGAGCTCCCGGGTCCCTTTGCCCCCCTCCATTCCATGACAGGAAAAGGCCAGGCGGCCCCTCTAGGGGAGCTGGGCTCTTCGGGCCGTGTGACTGGCCCGTTTCCAGCCAGGCCCGCGTGGCGTCTGCGGTGTGCAGGGAGGTGGAGGGGGAGCTTGGCCCAGCTCTGTCCCTTGTCAAAGCGGGAGAGGAGGCCCCTGCTCCCTCCAGGCCTCCCCCAGGAGCTGCACAAGGGTTATTCCACGCCTACTACAGATGAAGGAACCAAGGTGCCCAAGGCTGCTGGGCAAAGAGAGGAGCCTCGCCCAGGCCCTGTGCTCGCCACTGTCACACCCGGAATCTCCGAGCTGAAAGACCAAGAGAAGACATTCAATTTCAGTTTCTCTTCTCCTTTCCAATGAAGGCGTCTATAAGATGCCTAACCAAATGTGACTTCATTTCTCATATCTCCTAAGACTTCCACTATAAATCAATTTATAAACATGTGAGAACTCCCCCAGGGTGAAATGGCCCTGGCAGGACATCTCATGCCCTTGGAGAGGGACCCCGCACCCCAGTCCAGCACCCCTCCCCGGCCTTCCCCCAGCAGGCTGTGTCCCACAAGATCGCCCACTCCTAACCTCCTGGCGAGATGCCCCTTCCACTCAGAACACCCACCCATTTTCCCCTCGAGCTGGAGTAAAACCTTTACTGTTCAGGGCAAGCGTGTCCTGAGGCTGAGGATAGGTGAGAGAGGGCTGAGACCCCGGGGCTGACCTCAGGGCGGGGCCGGTCTAGCCACTGGGGCTGAGACGACAGGCTATCCAAGCTGGTGGGTCTGGGCAGGGGCCGGGAAGAGGGGCAACAGTATCCAGAATCCTGGATCGAGGCGCGCTGGGTGAGCACAGGCTCAGACAGAGGCTGGACTGGGTGCTGGAGTCAGGCCAGGTGGGAGGAGGGCTTTGAGAAGGATGCAGAGCAGTACCTCAAAGCAAGACCCTCCGTCGCCCCCACCCCTATTTTCCCATCTGTAAAACTGCAACAGTAACGGTGCCAAACCTAAGGGCGCTGTAAGGTTGAATGAGTTCACACATGCAAAGCACACAGATCACACCTGACTACAGACCACACACCATAAACGGGATGTTAGACTGAGGCTCCCCACGGTGACCTCCGAGTCTCCCTGCCAAGGACTGAGCCTACAGCTCACGCCTCCTGGCATCCCCTCCCCCTACATGCTTTTATCACAATAAACTCCTTTCAGCTCCCCAATACTACAAGTCCGGTATTAGTATAACTCTCCCCCATTTCACAGACGGGGAAACCAAGGTACAGAGAGGGCCAGGGACATACCCAAGGTCACACAGCTCCATATGGAAGAGTCAGGATTCAGAAGTAGGCACTGACATCACCCCATTTTATAGATGGAGAAACTGAGGCTAGGAGGGGCACCCTCAGCTGCTCTGGACCACACGGCCAGGGTGCTGCTGAGCTGGGCTGGCAGCTGGGCCTGTGGGTCTCCCAAGCCCAGGCTCTGACCATCTCAGGCCTCCTGGACAGGCTCTAGGCAGAGGGCTTGCGGGGAGAAGCCTCCGGAAGGGCCAAGAAGGCAGGCTGAGAGCGAGGCGCCGACAGCAGGCTGGGCTCTGCCACTCATTCCTACCCCTGCTTCTCACACCCGCCGCCGCGGGGGAAGCTAGAAGCTGGCAGCACCAACTGTTGCTGCCGCCTCCCCTCTCCCTGCCCATCTGCTCCCTTGTGGGATCGGGGTGGGTGGCAGGTCCTTGCCTAGACCCCAGCTGCTGCCGCAGGGGAGGCTCTCCCCCGCCCCCCGTCCCTTCTTCTAGGCCACAGGGCTCTCCGGGGCATGGCATGGGGAACACAGTGCACCCCCTCCCCCCTCCCCAGCCTCAGTCTCACTGCCCCGTGTGAATGAGCACGGCACACACCGTCAACGTGGCCGTGGCTCTGACCCGGCCCCCGCCAACAGCCGGGACCCCCTTCCTGTGTCCTCCCCTCGGTGGGTTTGCTGCCTGCAGAGCCTGGGGCCCACAGCCCTCCCACTGCACATGTTCCCTGCTATCCCAGAAACATACTTGTCCTTGTCACCTGGTGTATGACCTGATTTAGACGCAAAGCAAGCAAGGTGAAGAACCATGCATGGATGCGTGGCCCCTGAAACTTCCCTGCTGGTGGCAGACGCCCTGGAGGCTGAGAGTCCACAGCCATCTGTCTCAATTTGTGACACCAGACCTCCTGGGGGCTCAAGGAACCCCTCCCCATGGTCAAGCCTAGTGTGAGGGGCACTGAGGGAGAGGCAAAGGGACAACCTCTAATGGTCAACTTGAGTCCCAGCCCAGGCAGACAAGAGGACAAGGCCTGTGGGGCACCTGGGTGGAGGGGACTTAGGGAGGGCAGGGTGATAGGCAGGGCCCCACAGGGAGAAGAGCTGGGTCCTGAGGGTGGAGAGAGCTCAATGGGCACCCCAAGACGTCTCTCTGCTCCCCTACTTCTGATGCTACCTCTTGAGAGGGCTCCCTACCAGTTCCGCTATTTGCTGTGAGACCCCAGGCCAGTTACTTGGCTTCTCTGAGCACCAAGTACAACAGCACCCCCTTCTGGGCTGCTCAGGAGGATGGGATGAGGTAATGCCTGGCCCCATAATACAGGCTAGGAAATAGGGCAAAGATGAGGTCCAGCTCCAGCTCCATCCCACACCCTCCCCTGCTCACGTGTGCTCCAGCCACCCACAACCTCCTTCACCGCCCCCAAGCCCACAGCACCCGGCCTGGTCCCATCTCCTGGCCTTCGTGCACACAGGTCCCTCCCCTGGGAACACACTTGCCTGCCCTCCTTCAACACTTGGCTAACTCATAGTCTTCCTCCAGGTGGAAGAGACCTGTTCTGGGAAGGAGGCTGAATTGGGTATCCCAGGCTGAGACACACAGGCAAGAGAACCCACTGCAGGCCCAGGTGCTGACTGTGCCAGATCTCGCAGGAGACAGTGACATCTAGTGGGCAGTGGGCACATAGCCCATCACCCCAGGAGGTCCCCCCAGTGCACCCCTGGATCCCTCAACCAGCGGAGGCTCACCCTCCAGGGGAGGGCCTGGGGCAGAAGGGTGCCAAGCGCAGCACATCGCCGTCGGCGACACAGGGCGTAGCTCCCTCTCTCCCACGAGCAGCCATGTTCCCGCATGGCATATGCCCGCCATATGCTCTCCCTGTCACAGCATCCTCAGCAGGCCTGCAAGCAGCCTGCTGGTGGGGGCAGGGTGCCTGGGAGCAGAGCACACCCCAACTGCTACACCGAGCAAGCTGCTCGGAGCTGCTCTGAGAAGTGCCAGAACCTCTATGAGGAAGGTAGCCTATGATCCCACAGCCCAGACAACCAAACTGAGGCTCAGAGAGGTTACGCATCTTGCTTGAGGCCACACAGCTTGCAAGGGCAGACCAGTCCTGTCACCTAGGGCCTCTGAATGTGCATCTATAACCTCAGCATGGCTGGTGGACAACACCTGCAGAGTTCTTTAATGGCTGGAGGCTCGGAGTGTTCGAAGCTCACACAAGTCCCCCCACCAGGATACCATCCATTTCCTCCTGCCCCTCCGCAGCTTCAGGGTCCCCTGAAGACCACCGGCTTGCTGCTCTCCTCCTGTTTCCACAAACCCAGCAGTGGAGTCTACAGGGCCCTCTGAGCCTGAGGCCTGAAACTGACTCGCAATTCCCAAACTGGGTTCCCCAAAGCTCGGATGTTCTGCCAGCGTGCTTGGGTTCTGCCCAGGGAGCTGATGGGAAAACTGAGGGAGGCAGGGCTTGTCTCCTTAAACCACAAAGTGTCTAGAGCTGATTTCTATCGTAGGCACGAGAGCACAAGGCCTACGCGATGCAGGAGGGGAGGGAAATTCTGGAACTGTGCACTGTGCAGGAGGGAACACTGAGTGTCTAGCAACAAGTCCAGCTTCCTGATGGAGCCAGATTCCCCGCAGGAGCCAGGCTGAGGCTACTCCACCGAGTGGTTTCCTAGGCAACAGATGTTTACTGAGCATCTGCTAAGTACCAGGCATAGTCTCTGAACCCCATGGTGCAGGAATTAACTCCAGGCTCAGGAATCAGAATCCTGGGATCAAATCCTGCCTCTGCCATTTATTCATCTGTATAGTTCCGGGTCTCCATCACAGTGTCTCAGTTTCCTCATCTCTAAAATGACCCCAATCAGGTCCTAGTTATAGATGACAGTGAGAATTAAATGAGTTAGCAGACCGTATTCCTTTTCCAGGGCATATAACAAATTACCACAACCTGGGGTCTTCAAACAATAGAAAGTGTTCTCTCACAGCTACAGAGGCCGTGGGCGTGGAGTCCAGATGGCGGCAGGCTGCGCTCCCTCCACGTGCTCTAGGGGAGGACCCTCCGGCCTCCTCCTGCCTCCAGTGGTGGCCAGCAGTCTCCGGCTTGGCTTGTGGAAGCATAATTCCTATTTCTGCCTCTGTCTTCACAGGGCCTTCTCCCTGTGCCCAAACTCCCCTCTTCTTGTAAGGACACTTGTCATTGGATCAGGGCCACCCAAATCCAGTATGACCTCATTTTAACTAATGACATCCGCAAAGACCCTCCTTCCTAATGAGGTCATGTTCTGAGGTTCCAGATGGGCATGCATTTAGGGGAACACCATCCAACTCCCCTACGTACATCTTCAGGGCGGAGGCCAGTGCTTTTACTGATCTTCACCAAATGCCAGAGATGGGTGACTTAGGCCCACTCTTACAGATGAGGGCACCAAGGTTCAGAACAATGAACCGTCTGCCTGGAGTCAGCCTCGTCACATGGGGCTCAGATGGGATCCAGTTTCGTCTTCGTCACCTGGGAACTTTCCGGGCCTGAGCTCCCTGGGCGTCTGTGGGGGCGGTGCAGGCGTTTTCTCCGGCGGGGCCCCCCGCCCCAGTGCCCCAGAGGGGAGCCCATCCATGGAAGCTCCCAGCCCAGCCGCCCGCCACACTAGCCCCTCCGGCCTTTTGGGTTCCTCTCTGTAAAACGGAAGACAACTCCCAAACTCGGAGCAGGAGAGCATGGGCAGAAGGGCGTGGCTCGGCAGGAGGACGCCGTCCAGGGGAGCCCAGCATCGCCGTTACCTTCACTTGTTGCAGGGAACCTGTGGGTCTCGTGCTGGTATAGGACACACTCCGGATCGATGTTCCCTCTGTTGCAGGAAGCTGCACCTGCCTGCTATGTTCCCATCCAGCAAACAGGCACTGAGCGCCTCTGTGCCCGGCGTGTGACCGAGCCCACATCACAAACGAGGTGAGGCCCCAGCCAGGACAGTTTTGTCCCATGCCTGGCCGGGCTGGCCAAGGGGGCGCTGGTGTGTAGCACAGGGCATCTCAGAGTCTGGGCACACGAAGTGGGGTAGGACTAGTTACCCAGAGGATCAGCAGTGTGGCAGCAAGGCCCGAATGCAGACACGCGGCAGGGAATCAACAGCCTCTGATGGGGAGGGGACAGCGTGGGGCTGAGGAGAGGGCCAGGTGCCGGGCTGCTGGGCAGCCCCTGCATTACTCCAGTCTCTGGACCTAGAACTATGCGGGGAAGAGGAAAGGCCACCTGGGTTTAGAAGGAGTGTGGTCTGCACCCGGGGAAGCTGGGGCCCCGCCTGTA
>PVKM010043224.1:0-12587 GCA_004027735.1 Carollia perspicillata
AGTCCCCTTGCCAGTCAGGTAAGGGAAAGCCTTCGTGATGAGAGTCTCTCCCGAAAGGGTTCTGGACGGTGCACGCCCCAGGTCTGGCCCTGGTTTCTACAGTGGACGCGTGGAATTCCAAAGCGCCCCCCTCCCAGGTACAGCTCAGAACTCTTCTCCAAGTGCAGTCTCTTACGAAATCACAGAGCAGCAGAAGGTATAGTCAGAGGCGGTTAAATCCACTATCCTTTGTTAAAACCAGGGTGTAGCTCCACGTACCCTGAAACATTCCTTCCTTACCCACTGTACACTCTTCCGTAAAGAAAGTCTAACTCCAGCTGCTAATTCATTCTGTGTTCTACTTCATAGTCTTCAAGTTTTGGTAATGATAGGAAGTGTATCTTCGTTGCATAGAATGGTACATAACTTAGAGAAAATTTTGTCCTTAAAAAAAAATATTTTTATGAAAAAAATGGATACTTCCATATACCCATTTATAAAGTTTTCTTTCATCTCCTTATCTGAAAATAGTCTTTTAACTACTAAACTGTCCTCTTTTATTTAAAAAGTCTCTCATAGGGATAAATCACCAAAGCTATTTACATTATATTATAGTTAGCGGTACGAGACTTTTTCCCTAGATTAGAAAATTCTTTTGTAATTTGCTTATTTTTTAAGTTCATTTTTCAGTGACAGTTGACATACACTATTATATTAGTTTCAGGTGCACAACACAGTGACTAGGCATTCATATAATTCATGAAATCATCACCCCCGTACATTTAGTGCCCATCTGACACCATACGTGGTTATTACAGTATCATTTTGTCTGTATTCCCCACGCTAGCATTAACATCCCGTGACCATGTTTATAACTGACAACTTGGGCTTTATAATCGCATAAAATCTTTCACGCAGCCCCCAGCCCCCTCCCATCTGGTGACCATCAGTTTGTTCTCCGTATCTCTGGCTGGAAAATTCTTTAAAGCAGGGCTTTGCTTACTCATCTTTCTCAGTGCCTCTCAAAATAGCACAGCTCCTTGTGCACAGATGAGCAACCGCATACTTCCAGGAGGAAAGAGAACACGCCCGAGGAGGAAGGGTGCCAGTTGGAGTTAGAGACGAACTGGTGACAATTGCCTCTTCGTAAAGGAAGATTTTATGGAGATGGAGATTTGCAAGTTAGGTCTTTGAGTGGAGGGAGAGATGTGACCTGTGACCTGGCATGAGAAGAACGTATGTCCCAAGGACCTGGGAGGGTCTCTGCAAGTAAGGAGACTTAGAACAGGACAAATATGGCAGCGAGAGCTTAGAGAGATCCGCCTGGCTGGCGCGGAGCAAGAACGGACGGGCAGGCAGGCCCGTTTATGAGCGTTTCCTGCTCATTTCCCCAGGGTGACGGCGAGCAGCTGGTTACCATCTTCTGCATAATTGCCTTTCGTGTAGTTGAAGACAGTTTTACACACTGTTCACTCTCCACTCCAAACTGAATAGTCCATGCCCCTACCCTTTCCTCACGGCTTTAGTTCTATTTTTGAACACATTCAACGGACTGTTTTCGATACGAGAAACACACGAAATAATACTTCTACGGCAGGATTTCTCCACTTTGGTGTTCTTGACATTTTGGGTCAGAAAATTGTTTGCTACGAGGGGCTAGAGCTGAGGCCTTGCAGGCAATTAGCAGCATCCCTGGCCCTGCCCACGGACGCCCCGAGTTGTGAAGGTCAGACTCATCTCCAGACAGTGCCTAATTCCCCTGAGCCCCAGATCACCTGAGTGGAGGACCACCATCCCACATACAAGGACCAGAACCCCACCACCAAAGGTTTTGTTGGAAGATGACCGGAAGCCAAGGCAGCAGCATCGCATCACCCTGCAGCTCCCAGGGGCCCAGAGTCTCAGGCCCACCCAGAGTTCCTGAAACAGCGTCCACACCCAACGAGCCCCCCGGGAAGTCTGGTTGCGGTTCTGGTTCGGGTTGAGAGGCGTGGACCAGTACTGCGATGCCCTGCTTCATGATGTCGATGCAGATAACAGAATCTCCCTAAATGAAAAGCACTCAGTGTCCTGCAGACAGAAGAGGAGAGGGGTTATCTTCAACCAAGGTCAACACCCGCCCTCTGGAAGGATTTCTCCAGCACTTCGTTATCTCCAGTGCACGCTCTCCCAAAGGCGCGGTTCTCGGTGCCCTGTCCACGTAAGACCAAGAGCCTCTGGCTTCCTTTTCGGGCCTCTTTGTTTGTTCCTCGTGTTGTGTGCAATGTCCTGGGGCTGTGCTGCGCTTTCTTCATTTCCTGTCCTCCGAACGCTCCAGGCACTCTGCCCAGAGTGACTGTAAATCAGCCCCTTTCGAGTTTGCTAAGGCACCCAGGAGCCTCAGGCCCAGGAGAGGACAGAAACAATAGTTGACATTTTGTCCTTTTGATGTAAAGGAGGCGTGAACGGTGGAAGCGGCTTCTGGTAGCTCTGGTTCCGAGTTCTTTTTGTTACGCTGACGTCCAGAAGCAAAATCACACTGACGCTCATTCGAAGTCAAACAAAAACAAACCAGACGACACTGAGGTGGCTTCAGGCCCACGCGAGGTGGAAATGACGGGACATAAAACACAGGCAATAGTCGTAGGTCAAAAATGAGTTCTTGTCTCACGTGTACTAGCAAAAGAAGATGCTTTCCTTCCTAACAACAATGCTGTGCACCTACTCTGTTCCCCTTCACTTGCCCCTCCTCATAGAGTTTTCCAACCACCTACCATTAAATCTCGTCATTATCGCCACTGCGCAGACGAGGAGGCGGCTGGGGGGTGGGGGACGGAGAAGTTTGCCCACATTCCCCAGGCTTCCCGAGTCATTCATGTGGATTCGGTTTCTACAACTTGGCCCTAAACTGGGAAGGGCTAGCTGAAGGTCACATGAGGAAGGATTAATTAATTGATTAATCTTTGGAGACAGGGGGAGGGAGGGAGAAAGAGAGTGAGAGAAACATCGATGTGAGAGAGAAACATTGATCAGTTGTTTCTCACACACGCCCCCACCCCCACTGGGGACCAGGCACGTGAGCCAGGCATGTGCCCCGACTGGGAATCGAACTGGCAACCGCTTGGCTTTGTGGGACGCTGCCCGACCTGTTGAGCTACACCAGTCAGAGCTGGCGTGCCAAAGGATTTAGGACAGAGGATACCACTAGCCCTTGTAATTCTGTCTCCTGAGAGGCGGACTTAGGAGGGAGCCTCTGCCACAGGGGCCGTGGCTGGAGGATGCTGGAGTGAACACACAAGTCCTGGCTACACACTAAAAACTGAGGAGGAAGATGAGGCGGTTGGTATCCCGTGGGAAAGAGACCATTCGGTGCAAATTCTTTACCCCGGGGCGGAATCTAATGTGTAAGACATCTAAATGAGAGAGAGAAAGAGAGGGAGAAATCGCCTAGGGTTGGGCAGTGGTTTCTGCTTACAAACATTTTCACGTGCATAACGGTGCTGAGCTAGTCAGTGAACTGTGGGGGTCAGGCCGGCCGGCCAGCAGTCGTCACTCTCGGGGTGAGCAGACTGGACCCCGGAGGGTTCACTGATTTGTCCAGGACCAGGCTGCGTCAGTGGCGGACACAGGACTTCCACATTGGCCTTCTGAGGCCAACTCGCAGACGTTCTGTGGCTACCGTGCTACTGAGTCAGTCAGATTAATAAAATAAAATGAGTCAGGTCCACAGAACCCTCTGAACCCTCCGATGGCCCGTGAGGAATTTAACCATCTTGTGGCTAGGGAGTATTTGAGTCTGGGACCCCCGGGAAGAGCTGAATGAGGGGCCAAGCCTGGGCACCTCCCAGTGAGTCACCGGGACCTGGAAGGCTTGCCTCCTCCGCTTCCTCCGAGCCCCGAGCACGGCCACAGCAGCCTGTCCGAGCGCTGGCTCCTCCGTGATGGAAGTCTGTCTTTCCCGGGCGGTCTGGAGAGCCTGATCTGGTAATATCCCAACCGGAGCACTGAAGAGCCAGTGGAATTCTGAACATTTTAAATTCCAAGGCTGGAGGGTACCGAATAAATGGTGACGAGGGATAAATAGTGAAATGCTATTGCTTTCTTTCAACGATTTCCTACCCATGTATCCAATCTAGAAATGACAAGGTAAATTAACATTATATTTAGCATCTTTAATATAGTAAAAAGATGACACAATCCTAAGATTAGGAATAACAATTGTGTTATTATGGTTAATGATTTTTAGTACAGATTCCTTGGTAGTATAGAAAGGTGGTGCTCTTTCGAGATACATGGACGTGGGCTTAAACCTACCCCTCTCATTTATTCGCTCAGTTACTCAGATGTAGTCAACCACACCATAAATATTAATAAAGTCTTTACCTGGGGTGGAATATATGCTAGATCCTAGAGATAAAAAGTTTAAATATAAATATAAATATAAACATAAATATATAAGTAGGCAGTACTCTGTTTTCAGAGCTCTTAAACTAGCTGAGAAAAAAAT
Source organism: Carollia perspicillata (assembly GCA_004027735.1). Lineage (NCBI taxonomy): Eukaryota > Metazoa > Chordata > Mammalia > Chiroptera > Phyllostomidae > Carollia > Carollia perspicillata. The sequence goes on from PVKM010043224.1 coordinate 4,466, forward strand.
ACAGCAAATGACTTAACCTGTATGAGCCTCAGTTTACGCTGTTTAAAATGAGCTTAGAAATGCCTGCCAGGTACTGGTTGCCGTGAGAAACACAAATTATGCATTGCTACTAGAGAATGCTCAGTAATGAGTTAACAGCTTTCATAAGCAAAACCCAAAGAATCAATGTACCATCTGGCAGCTGAATTTATTTCAGAAGAGGATTTCCCTCCATTGTAATGATCCGTTGTATCTTAAAAAGTGATGTAGGTGTGTGAGTGACATCAGCAGGGAGGACAGTGGGCTCACTGCTTCCAGCCCGCAGCAAACTTCCTGTTTCTATACCCAGCTGCCGTGACACGTGTGAAGAAAGTCAGAGAGGAGGGGTCAGGCCCTCCCAGGGGAAGGGCCGGTGGAGGAGCTGAGCCGATGGCAGCTGGCCTTGCAGACAGATTCCCTGGAGTCTCATCTCAGTGCCTCGAGAGGCGGGGCATATTTATGACGCCACAGGGGCTCTCAGGGCTTAGCAAGTCCAGGTTTCTCTCCCTCCAGTGACGACGAACTCACCTCTACCCTACTTCAAAGACCTAAAGTCTATTCCAGGGACAGGATGAGCCAGCCTGCAGTGACGCTCCTACTATGTGCAGGCCATACTAATGAGTCGCTGTCTTAAGCCACCTGAGACTCAGACAGCACACCTGGGCTGTGCAGCCTCCTGGTGAGAGCCGCAGAGGCCCCGCCTCCCCAGACCTGGACACTGGTGCGCCCTGGGCCCCTGGTATGAAGAGTTCACCCACTTCTGCTTGAGTGGGCAGTAACTCCGAAGTCACACATCCTCAGTGTAACAATATTGTGACACATTAGGTGTTTTGCATAACTCCAAAGGTACCTTTTGTTTTCTCCTAAAATGTAGATAAAATATATTTAATTTTGAGGCACTCCACGGTGTTAGAAGAAAACTATTTTAATGATAAAAGTTGGTGAAAGTTAGAAGCCCTTTCCTCACCTCCCAATAATCAATGAACCATCTTTAGAATATCAGTGCTGTGGATCTGAAATCTTAATTAGTTTCATGATTCTTAATAGGCTAAGTGAGTCAGATCTCAGTTTTGGTGTACAGGGATGCCTTGAAAGATAAAATCTTATCAAAATTCTAACCGAACCTGTCCAAAAACATTACCGCATTCCCGCATTCTTGTTGGCTTGAATTGAGATGATTATTTTTACAAAACTGCAGTCTCGAGGAGGAGAAGCCAAAAAGCGCAGCACCGGTGAAGCCCCGGGAAGTAAAAACAGAGTGGAAAGAAGACAGTCTGAGAGTCCGGAGGGAAGGGCAGAGAGGCATCTGAAAATGATGTCATAATCTCCAACACAGGAACTTATATTTTCTGCAAAATGTGCCGTATTCAACTCTCCTTCAAACAAGTGGAACTTTCCCATGGAGTTATGTAAGAAAAAAAAATCCTGGCTCAGTCAATCTCACCATTCAAAGTTCTTTCATCGGAAATGACGTAATATGTCAGCAGTATATCTACCGCCATCAGCAAGTCCAGAGACGCCAATCCAAATAAACACCTCGTGGTTCAAGCATTTTCCAAGTTTCATCCCGAGGAGCTGCCTTTTAACTGCAGCTTGGCGCAGTGAGCAAACTGTTTGGACTTTCAGTGCTAATGTCCTGTAGGCCTCCGATTCTTTACAAATGGCATTTGAACTTCAAAGTGAGTGTGTGTGTGTGTGTGTGTGTGTGTGTGTGTGTAGACAGCTGGTGGGAAGGAGGCAAGGAGTCCCAGTTCTTGGCACACAGTAGGTGTTTCATATGAGTCTGTTAAATGGAACAGGATGGAATAAACAGAGAAACGAAGATTTCTAGTGCAAAGGTCGCTCTGGCTGTAAGACCTTGTCCCCTCTTGTGAGAGCTGCCCAGAATATTAAACTCCGACAGAGTGCTTCCCAAACACCCCTTGTTAAAACTCTCCCTTTAAAATTTCTCTGCACACGTCTGTCCTCCCAGTGTTTATTTGCCCTCGTCGCACCCTCAGGCGTCTGCTCTTTCCCCGTGCCCTCCCGCCACACGGATCTGCCGGCTCTGCCCTGCTCTCACACTGCCCCGTCTCCCCAAACGCTTCGTCTCACCGCCCAGGGCCTTCGCCCTCGTGGCATCCTCTCCTGGCTCGGTGCTTCACGGGATAAAAAAGCTGAGGACCTCGGGGGTCCGTGGATCCCGCAGCAGGAAACACGCCTTGTGTGTTTGTGCACGCAACACAAGCAAAAACTCTGTTCCCCAGCTGCCCTGGCCCGAGCGCCAAGCTAGTTAGTTCCTGTGACTACACGGCGTGGCGCGCGGCCTGTGGAAGGCGCACTGCCCTGCCGGACAGAGCAGGCCGGCCTCCTACGCCAGCACGCACCCGGACGCAGGAGACGCACGGGCTCGGGACGTGCAGAATCAGACTGCAAGTTGTATTTGTTCATGAAAAATTTTCAGTGAGTTTCTATTAGTTTACATATAATCTCTTCCCCGCGAGACAGGAAGACGCTGACCATTCTAAGGTTATTTTGGTTATTTTTGTTAAATGGTACGCACACAGGTACTTACGAGGGCCAAGAAATCAAAACGGTCGTGGGCAATGTAAAACAAAAGAATTCCAATGTACCCGTAGCTTTAACTGTCAGTTTCCAGTTCCAGGCGCCAGGAGATTCCAGCACTGATTCCCTTACGCCAGTTAATAAACAGCTTTTCTGGACGGTTTGAGTGTCAGCTTTGAATGTCAGCCACACCCCATGTCCCCGTGTAGGAGGCACGGTCACTACTTCAGATACTTCTATGGCTTCTCTGGGGACAGTACCCCTTTCCTGCTTCCTTCGTGTTGCTTGGCTGGCTTCTACGCTGAGTAGGTCCAGCGAAAACCGGGAAACTGAAAAGCACCCATATCACCGTGTGCACCACCTCTCTGCCTTCCCAAAGCATGAAACCACCTACTGTGTGCACCAGCAGAAATAGCCTCAGGGCTGGCATCGTGTTCCTGGCTCACATGTGTTACTGGCAAGAATTACATGTAAATTCATGAAACTCACTGACCGGAACCTGCTCCTAAGGCAGAGCGTTGCGTTTGGGTCCATTATTGTACGACATCAGGGGGCGGAGTGCAGGTGCGGCTGGCTGAGGCTGACCGTGAGATCGAACCACCGACGTCGCACGAACGGGGAGAAAAGGGGTTCTCTAGCTTTCTAATCCGCACAGAGTACAAAAGCCGTCAGAAGCCATTCTCTTTCTCTTAATTGTAAAATTTAGAATTTGGAGTTAAGATTATGTAAGTGAAAATGCACGGAGGTATAGCAAAAAATGAAATGGAAATAAAGGAAAAAAATCATAAAGATTTCAAATATACCTTTTACACGAGAGCACTTATTTAATTATTCAAATGTGAAGAGTAAAAGTTTAAAGCTTTTAAAGAATGGGGTCATTTGTACTGCACTATATTACCTGCAAAATATATTAGACGTTCTTCACTTAATTAAATCCCCCAAAGTGAAACATCGTTAAATGAGGTTGAGATTACTCAGACTGAAAGTCATTACTGGCATTTTGAGTCAGCCAGAGTAGTTTTTAAAAAAGGGACGTGCCTAGACATTTTAAATATTGTGACTTTTATGCAAGTTTTTGGAAACCCAGCCAGCAGGTAAGATGAAGTCTGCCTCCATTTCAGTTTGCCAGGGACCCTGAAGGGATATCAGATTTACCCGGCCTTGATCTCTCGTTTTTTCTGATTTGCCAGATTGCTGAGAGGCAGAAAGCAAAGCATACAGATTCGTAACATTCCTTTTTGATGCACTACCGTTATCTAAATACTTTCTGGTTTAACAAGCGAATGGTCAATCACTAACATTAATCCACGGAGAGCTTCAAGAAGCTCACAAAATGGAATAATACTGTGCCAACCGCAAACAACAACAAAACCTACTGAAAAAAAAACCACAAACCACTCACTGCTCACCCTAGAGCTTCCCAGGGCTTCAACGGGCCCTTTCAAATTCCAGACACGAAGAGACGTCACGGTCGATTCTCCCATACCATTTAACAGCCTAACTTCGCGGGACAGCTGAGAGCTGCCCCTAAGAATACATGACCACTTAGAAGTCATTCTGTGTAATTTTTTTTCTTTCCTAGCTACTTATTGTAAAAATTTTCCATTGCAGCATTCACTAACAAACATTCTCTTCATTCAAAAGCTTTTTGGTATCTCTGATAAATTTAGAACTTGTCTAGATTATCAAGAGAAGATCCCATAAGCTAAGTGAATAGAACTGGTTATTTACCAGAAAACAGATTGGAAAAGAAATCAGAAAGTATTTGAAAGGACACTGGGATCTGTTTATAAGAAATGAAGAAAAATCTCAGCATCCTGGAATGTAGAAATATTTCAGAAGGCGAAGGTCAGTAGAATGCTTGTTTTCTTTTCAGGGGGAAGAGATAATTTTTGATGCTTTCTTTTCTGTTTTGAGATGGCTGGAAACTTTGTTTTCTTAGCTATAACCATCATTGCTAAGACCAGACCATGATGATCTTTTCACACTAAGAGCCTAAGTTGCGCAGTAAGATGCTTGGATGCAAATCCCATCTCCGTCCAGGAGCATCACCCTTCACATTCCTTCCACCAGCCCCCGAGGGTATGTTGAAAGTGAAGCACATACAGATGTTACAGTTGGTAACCCTCCAGACTGGCAGCCAGCATCTTTCTTAAATGGAGGCGTTCTTGTCCTTGGTTAGCATCACAAGGCTAATGACTAAGTAGTTGTCACACACAAATTCAGGTAGAGGTCACCTCAGGACTTAGGGGAAAGGGAAGGAAGATGGTAGTTTCCAGAAGGAGATAAAAAATGAGACTTGAACTTCATACATTTCTAGAGGAACACGCTCACTCCCCACTCCTGCTGTTTCCTTCTCTAGCCATGACGCTCCTTGTCTTTTTCTACATCTGCCCTCCCTTTGCACTTGACTGATTGGTGAGTTTGGAAGGAGAAGCTGTTCAGTAGCCCAGTCTTCTCTCTTATTCACTTTCTCTTGGAAATGAGCCTTTCTGCAGGAAAAAAAAAATACTTTGTTCTGTTTCTCCAGTGTCAGGCTGGGGCTGGAGAGAGAGCCAGCCCCACCCTGGGGTCAATGTCAATGGCGGGAATTCACAGATCAGCTCGGCTCCAAGCTGGCTCTTTGTCATCTCCCAACTGCTTCTGACTCCAGACAGGCAGAGATTGGCTCACACTTTGGTTTTCTGAAAAATCCTAATGGTGTTTTACTTCTCGTGAAAAACAAACAATTCGGGGAACTGTCTAGGCTTCAGAAAGCTGCGTATTGGGTGCATCTGTGGTCGGTATCTCAGTCCTTTAATGTTCTTGTTAGCTTGAAGTGTTTCAGGGTGAAAAAGCTCATAAAGGTTCTCTATACGATTCCTGTTGTGCATTTGAAAATGCACAGACACACTGTAACTTCTATGATTCTTTTAATTAAAAAAATTATTTATTTAGTTTTAGAGAGAGGGAAGGGAAGGAGAAAGAGAGGGAGAGAAACATCAGTGTGTGGTTGCCTCTCACGTGCCCCCTACGGGGGACCTGGCCCACAACCCAGGCATGTGCCCCGACTGGGAATCGAACCAGCAGTCCTTTGTTCACAGGCCCGTGCTCAATCCACTGAGCTACACCAGCTAGGGCCGTTCTTTTTAATTTCATTAAACGCTGGTCAACAATGCCATTCTTGTTTCTTAGAGTGGCTGGAGGCACAAAATAAAAGAACTTGAATGAACGGCCTTAGTGGTCTGCACCCATTTCCTCTTTACTACAAGCTCTGGACTTCCCATGGAGGTGAGAGCGAGGGCGCGGGTCCGCCCAGGTCTCAGGAAGCGTGATGAAGCCAAGGGGGCGAGAGGAGGGCTTCGGGGGCAGGCAAGGCACACAACAGCCTCGGGGAGACCCGGCCCAGGGCACTGTGCTGGGGAGATGCGCCCCCCACTTGCACCGTGGGGAGCATCCACGAGGGTGAACCTGGCAGGGGCAAGACTGTCAAAGATTTGGGAAATGACGGGAGCATTGTGATTAGCTGAAGTTCAGGCTTTGCTTTAACAAATACACGGGCCGGAAAATGTAGTGACTGCTAGCATTTCTAGAAGTTCCTTCCCATGATTTCCTCTGTGCTTGTCCACACTCTCATTTCTTCCTTCCTGTCCTGGGACTGTGCCATTCGTGTGGGTGCGCCGTTGCCTCGGTGAGAAGTGCCTACACCCCGAACCCCGAGACTCAGAGTTATGGTAAGAAAGGGGAGAGCTCATAATTCCTTACTCCGGGACAAGTGAATCTAAGGAACACAGAAGGCAGTCAAGTCACTTGCTGGCTTTCCACTGGCCACCGTTATTAGGCAGATACTGGGCACTCAGGGATGACGTAAAAAACAAAACAAATCGACAAACAAAAACCGAAAGAAAACAGGTCGTCCCTCAATTTAGAACTGCCCAGCACGCTAGAGGTGGATCAGACTCCTAGTTCTGAGAACAGAAACACGGACAGATGGATGGAAAAGTGCCCCGGAGGTCTGCAGTCGTCGCGAGGTTAGCCAGGACAGAGCGGGAAGGTGGCAGAGGAGCGAGGACGGGTAGTTGACAGTGCTCTTCAAGTGTGGCGCCTCTGGCAGCCTGCTGACCTCGTCATTTCTCACCATCCCCTGTATTCGTGCAACCTCTGCTTTTAAATTATTATTTGCATCTTCAAAGGGGCAGAAATTAGCACAACTGGATCAGTAATAACAACCAAGACCTCACCTTGTGACAGCAATGGAATCTAATACCACAGTTCCTCAGAAGAATTTCTTGTAGTAACACACACACACACACACACGTGTCTATAAGTTCACTGATTCGTCTTCCTTTCTGTAGCTGAAGTGTATTTTTTAAAACATATATCTGGTTATCATACTGTCTTATCCTGGGATGGCTCTCCAGATCCCAGTGAACACAGTCTCACCCCTTAACCTCCATTTATACCCATTAAAATGAGGCCTCACTTCACCTTTCCAAGCTTGTGACCGCGTCCAGCTCCGTGGTGGCCACCCTTCACTATGTGCCCTCCCCTGACACATCTCATGTTCTCGTCTGAATGACTTCTTAGCCTTAAGAACTCCACACGTCTTTCGAAGTCTGTCTCGAGCTGCCCCTGCTGATGACCGCTCTCTGTGCCCCCACAGGACATGCACGCCTTTGGCCCATAGAAAATGCCACACCACAGTGACGAGTCACATGGCCTAGTGTCTTCCTGGACGATAAACTACTGAGAGCCGGGAGCTCATGTTCTCACCCTCAAGGCCTAGTGCGATATCCGGACGGGACAACGACGGCCCGTTGAAGCCCGTGTCCACCTCTTCCCTCTCCTCAGTAACGTAAGCCTCCCCTCCCCCAGGGCGGCAGTGTGCGAGGCTGCAGGACACGCTGTGACCGCACGCTGGTCCGGGGACAGTGAGTGGAAGTTCCGTACGAGGCATCCAGGGAGCTCTGTGAGCAGAACCGACTCATCGAACAGGGAGGGCCGCCCTTTGGGGCCTTTCTGCGCTCTCCTTCTGTTGCCTGTCTCCTTTCCCCTCCCTCGGTTAGGGGTCCCGCACAACAGAACCCAGAGCTCTGCGAGGCACCGACCTGTGCCTTTGCCGGTGCAAACGTCGAATGTCGTAGCCCTAATGCCCAGTGTAACTCTATGGGCGGCCAGGTGATTACAGGTAAATGAGGTCACAGGAGCGAGGTCTGATCTAACGGGACAGGCTCCTGATGAAAGGGGAAGGGACTCCGGAGGCCGTCTCCCCGCAGGTCCGCCCGAGGCAAGGCCAGGTGAGGACGCGGTGAGAAGCCAGCTGTCTACAAGCCAGGAAGGTGCCACCGGGAACCAGCTCTGATGGCACCTTGATCTTGAAAGTCTAGCCTCAGAGAACTGTGAGAACATTAATTTTTGTTGTTTAAGCGACCCGGTTTGAGGGGATCCGTCACGGCAGCCCAAGTAGACCACCCTGAGCCCCGACGCCGTGCTAGGTTATGAAGTGGACCCGAACGGGGCGGCGGGGTAGAATGCGGAGCGGACGGACAGAAGCAGCCCGGGACGGGGCAGACGGCAGGCC